>CM035428.1:159647748-159737748 GCA_020310875.1 Ceratopteris richardii | reverse complement strand
GTGTATGTGTAGGTGTATGTGTAGGTTTATGTGTAAGTGTATATGTAGGTGTATGTGTATGTATATGTGTATGTTTATGTGTATATGTATGTGTATGTGCATGTGTATGTGTATGCATATTGGTATGTGTATGTGTATGTGTATGTGTATATGCATGTGTCTGTGCATGTGTATGTGTATGTATAGGTGTATGTGTATGTGTATGTGTATGTGTATGTGTATGTGTATGTGTGTGTCTATGTGTATGTGTGTGTGTATGTGTATGTGTATGTGTATGTGTATGTGTATGTGTATGTGTATGTGTATGTGTATGTGTATGTGTATGTGTATGTGTATGTGTATGTGTATGTGCATGTGTATGTGTATGTGTATGTGTATGTGTATGTGTATGTGTATGTGTATGTGTATGTGTATGTGTATGTGTATGTGTATGTGTATGTGTATGTGTATGTGTATGCATATGGGTACGTGTATGTGTATGTGTATGTGTATGTGTATGTGTATGTGTATGTGTATGAGTATGTGTATGTGTATGTGTATGTGTATGTGTATGCGTATGTGTATGTGTATGTGTATGCGTATGTGTATGCGTATGTGTATGTGTATGTGTATGTGTATGTGTATGTGTATGTGTATGTGTATGTGTATGTGTATGTGTATGTGTATGTGTATGTGTATGTGTATGTGTATGTGTATGTGTATGTGTATGTGTATGTGTATGTGTATGTGTAGGTGTATGTGTATGTGTAAGTGTAAGTGTATGTGTAAGTGTATGTGTATGTGTATGTGTATGTGTATGTGTATGTGTATGTGTATGCATATGTGTATGTGTATGTAAATGTGTATGTGTATGTGTATGTGTATGTGTAAGTGTATGTGTATGTGTATGTGTATGTGTATGTGTATGTGTATGTGTATGTGTATTTGTATGTGTATGTGTATGTGTATGTGTATGTGTATGTGTATGTGTATGTGTATGTGTATGTGTATGTGTATGTGTATGTGTATGTGTATGTGTATGTGTATGTGTATGTGCATGTGTATGTGTACGTGTATGTGTATGTATATGTGTATGTGTATGTGTATGTGTATGTGTGTGTATGTGTATGTGTATGTGTATGTGTATATGTATTTGTATGTGTATGTGGTGGATGTGTATGTGTATGTGTATGTGTATGTGTATGAGTATGTGTATGTGTATGTGTATGTGTATGTGAGTGTGTATGTGTGTGTCTATGTGTGTATGTCTATGTGACTGCGTATGCATGTGTCTCTGCGTGTGTATGTGGATGTATATGTGCATGTGTATGTGCATGTGTGTGTGTATGTGGATGTGTATGTGCATGTGTATATGCATGTGTATGTGTTTGTGTATGTGTGTGTGTATGTGTGTGTGTATGTGTTTGTGTATGTGTATGTATATGTGTATCTGTATGTTTATGTGCATGTGTATGTGCATGTGCATGTGTATATGTATGTGTATGTGTATATGTATGTGTATGTGTATGTGTATGCGTACTTGTATGTGTATGTGTATGTATGTGTATGTGTATGTGTATGTGTATGTGTATGTGTATGTGTATGTGTATGTGTATGTGTATATGAATGTGTATGTGTATGTGTATGTTTATGTGTATGTGTATGTGTATGTGTATGTGTATGTGTATGTGTATGTGTATGTGTATGTGTATGTGTATGTTGATGGGGGAAGTATCTCAACCCCTAAGCAACGATGAAGCGCGAATGACCTCGACAGGTATACTTCTTTGACCTCTGCACACCAAAAATGCTCTTACTAAGAGCTTATGCAGAGAACTCCAGTGAGCTTTTGTAGACCTGTAGTAGACACCAAGGGCTTTCCAACAAAACAAATTTCACTTGAAATGGATGCTTACACAAAGAGAAACAATGTCTACAACATGAGCTAGTTGAATGCTCACAACTGCTAGTCAAGCAGAGACCTCACTTCACTCCAGCAAACTTTTCTCAGAGATTATACAGAGAATGAATCTCAAACTTAAGTCAACTTTAGAGGACTCTAATAGCTACCCAATGACACCAAAATCATAGCAAATGGATACATAGAGAAGGAGAACCAGCCCTTACAACAAAGAGCAAAATATTTCCAACAGAGCCTACACAAAGAGAGAGATATCAATCACACAACTTCACTAAAATGAATGTTGCTCCCAGCTTACTCAGAGAATGCTCCAGAGAATTGGTAAGCATAAAATAGACTCTTATAGCTATCCAATGAGACAAGAATTACATCAAATGGATACCATATGAGGGAGAACCAATGATAACAACTCAGGGGTAGAGAGTTGCAACACTGCCTGCGCACACACATAGATATGCCTACTAAAAGAAAACAAACAAGCAAGCAAGGGGGTTGCTTAAGCAAGGGGCTTGCTTATCACAACTCCAGCACTTAGTGCTCACTTTACATGAGCTAAAACTCCAAGAAGATGGCCCAAAAGAAGTCGGGATACATGCTCCTTTTATAGTGAGAGGTGTGCCCCTAAAATCTAGGAACTACCTTTCCAAATCAGCTTCCTAACTTGGAGGAATTAGTTGAGATGACTTGGGGAGTGGTTGAGTGACTTTTCTTGATGGAATCTCGTGGCTTTTGGCTTCCTTTGATTGCTCCACATGTCCATAAAAGATTCCCCACGAATTTTTAGCTTGAAGCTTGACTTTTAACACTCCCCCTCAAGCTTCAATTCTTCATCCTCATCCAAGCTCCTTCATGTTGATGCATTGCTTGAATTTTGAAATCTTCATCCCATCCAAAGCCTTTGTAAACATGTCCGCAACTTGGTCCTTAGTACCAATATGATGTACTGAAACTTCCTTGGATATCACCTTTTCCCTTATGAAGTGATAGTGCACTTCAATATGCTTGGTTCTAGCATGATAGACAGGGTTTGATGCTAGATGAATGCTACTCATGTTGTCACAAAAAATTGGATATGTGTCAACCTGCAAATTAAGCTCCATAAATAACTTCTTAATCCACATTAGCTCACATGTGACTTGAGCCAAAGCTCTATACTCAGCCTCGGTGGAAGATAATGCCACCGTGGGTTGCTTCTTTGAAATCCATGAGATGATCTTGCTACCTAGCATGACTAGGTAACCACTTGTACTCCTTCTATCTTCCTTCGAACCGGCCCAATCGGCATCGGAATAAGCTTTGACCTGCATATCATCATCAAATGAGTAGAACAATCCTTCATTTATAGTGGCTTTGAGATATCGCAACATTCTTCTTGCAGCTTGCAAGTGTGTAGTCCTTGGACTATGCATAAATTGTGATAACACTCCAACTCCATATGCTATGTCAGGCCTGGTTATTGTGGCATAATTGAAAGAGCCTACAATAGATCGATACAAAGTTACATCCTCTAATGGCTCTCCATCAATGGAGCTTAGCTTTACATTAACTTCCATGGGATTTGAAATAGGCTTGCAATGTAGCATCCCAAACCTCTCAAGTAGGTCTAGAATATACTTCCTTTGTATGAGCATAATACCTTCTTCTTTGTATACAACTTCAATGCCAAGAAAATACCTAAGATCTCCAAGATCAGAGATCCTAAACTCCTTTCCAAGCTTTGCCTTGATCTCCTCAATGCCCTTTGTATCATTACCTGTAATGATAAGATCATCTACATACACACACATGTAGACCACAAGTTCTCCTCTTTGTTTGATGAAGAGAGATGGATCCGCCTTGCATTGATTGTAACCACATTTGATCAAATAGTCCACCAATCTTTGGTTCCAAGCCCTTGGAGCTTGCTTTAGGCCATAAAGTGCCTTCTTCAACCTACAAACATGATGTGGAAACTCTTTATGAACAAAACCTAGTGATTGCTCCATGTATACCTCTTCTTCCAAGTCTCCATTGAGAAAGGCATTCTTGATATCCAATTGGAAGAGCTTCCATCCTTTGCTAGCAGCCATTGCAATGAGTGTCCTAATGGTGCTCATCTTTGCCACGGGGCTGAATGTCTCTTCAAAGTCCACTCCATAGGTTTGTGCAAAACCCTTGGCCACCAATCTTGCTTTGAACCTAGAAATAGATCCATCTGAATTCCTCTTTACTTTATACACCCACTTATTACCTATTACCTTCATGTTCTCCTTCTTGGGCACTAGAGTCCATGTTTGATTTTCCTCAAGTGCGTCGATCTCTTCTTGCATTGCCTCTTTCCATTCGGTGTACCTGCTTGCATCTTCATAGCAATCGGGCTCATGATCTTCTACTACTTTGTTCATATATGCATAATGTGTTGCCATGTATGAATCATAAGTAAACCTTTGAGTTGGATACTTAACTCTAGAAGACTTCCTTTCTTCACCTTTTGGAGGAATAAACCTCCTTTGCCTTGGGAACTTGATCTCTTTCTTTGACGTGGCTTCTTTCTCCATCATGTGTCCTTCATCATCTTCAACTTCATTACCTTCTTCATCCAACTCCACCAATGTTGCTTTGCCTTTGTTGATTGATTGTGCTTCATAGCTTGATGAAGATCTCCCCCTCCATGGTGAGTTCATGCTTGAACTATCTTCATTGATGGAACACCTTGGGCCGCTTAGCTCTAGGTCGATTTGTTCTTCATCATGTCCATGCTTTTCTTCTTCATAGTCCTGCATACAATCATACTTCTTATACCAAGGGAGTAGCTCATCAAATGCTACATCCCTTGATATCCTCAAGTCCTTTGTATTTGGGTTGAAGCACCTGTAACCTTTATGATCATTTGAATATCCTAGAAACACACACTTTTCTGCCTTTGGTTGTAGCTTGTGCCTCAATTCACTTGGCACATGTACATAACAAGTACATCCAAATATCTTCAAGTGGGAAAGATCAGGTTTCTTACCATAATAGGCTTGATATGGTGTCAAGCCATGGATCCCTGAGGTAGGAGCCCTATTCATTAGATACACGGCGGTATTTGCTGCATCACTCCAAAACATGTTAGGTACATTCATCTCATTAAGCATTGCTCTAGCGATCTCGGCAATGTATCTATTCTTTCTCTCTGCTACTCCATTTTGTTGGGGTGTGTACCTGCATGTTACTTGCCTCTTGATGCCTTGATCCATTAAAAAATCAGAAAACTCATTTGAGAAATATTCTCCCCCTCCATCGGATCTTAGCTTCTTGATATATGTACCTGTTTCCTTCTCTACCATTGCCTTGAATGCTTTGAAACATGTAAACACATCTGATTTGTTTTTTATGAAATAAACCCAAACCATCCTTGTGCAATCATCTATAAAAGTGACAAAGTACTTGTTACCTCCAATGGATTGCTCTTTCGTTGGCCCCCACACATCTGTATGTATCAACTCCAATGGATGTTGGCTTATGTAGCCACTCTTCTTGAATGGAAGTCTCGCTTGCTTCCCTAGTTGACAAGATTCACATAAATGCTTCATACCTTGTCCTTGGAAGTTGGGAAGACCTTCAACCAGCCTCTTGAATTGCATTTCCTTCATTCTTTGTATGTTGATGTGACCTATCCTCTTGTGCCACAAGTCCAACTCCGAAATCCTCTTGTTTCCATATGTGAAGTAGACATGTTGAGTAGAATGAGAATTTACCTCCAAAGTGAAGAGTCTCCCTTGCTTCTTTCCTCTTGCTATGACCTTGTAACCT
The DNA here is from genome assembly GCA_020310875.1 of Ceratopteris richardii. Classification (NCBI taxonomy): domain Eukaryota; kingdom Viridiplantae; phylum Streptophyta; class Polypodiopsida; order Polypodiales; family Pteridaceae; genus Ceratopteris; species Ceratopteris richardii. The sequence goes on along the minus strand of CM035428.1, from coordinate 159,732,074 downwards.
TGCTTAGGGTTCTCCACAAAGCATCCACCTTTGTTGAACCTTACTTGATAGCCTCTTTCAACCATTTGCCCAACGGACACCAAGTTCTTTGTGATGGTAGGTACATGCAAGACATCCTTGAGACATCTTCCTTCCTCCTTGTCATCCAAAGCTACATCTCCAACATGGGAGATCTCATGGGCTGTATCATCACCTGTTTCTACATGTCCTTTACCTTTGGGAGCATGTAGATTAGTAAACCAAGAAGCATTGCAACTCATATGGTTGCTACATCCACTATCAATATACCAAGTGTTATCTACTTTGCTTGAATTCCCATTCATGTGCATCATCAAGAGATTGTCATTTTCTGAACTTGTAGAAGCATAATTACCTTGGCCTTTGTATGAAGAACCTTGATTATAGTTCCTTTGGTTTCCTCCTTGGTAGCAATCTCTAGCATAGTGCCCAAACTTGCCACATATGTAACATCCTTCGCCATCTTGATTCCTGTTTTGTTGATGTCGTCCTCCTCTTCCTCTTGATCTTCCTCTCCCTCTTTGTGATGAGGTGCCTTGGTCATGTCCTTGATTTCTTGAGTGGCCTTGCCTTCCTCCAAACCTTCCTTTGCCCCTTCCTTGTCCTTGTCTTCCTTTGCCCCTTTGATTACCTGCATAGAAAACTTGTGCATCTTTGCTTTTAGTTGAACTTCCACCTATGTTCATTTCTTCGGTGACCATGAGAGCAACCAATTGCTCAAAATCGGGAAGATTATCCCTTACATAAACTGAAGTGGTAAAGGGTTTCCACTTCTCATCATCTCTCAAACCATTGAGAGTATAAGCCACAAGATCGTCATCATCTACGTGGCTTCCAATGGATCCCAATGCATCTGATAACTCCTTGACCTTAAGTATGTAGTCATTTATGCTACTCCCTGAGCTCTTCCTAAGGTTGTTGAGCTCATTCTTGAGTTGGATCTTCCTTGCTTTGGTGCTTGTTGAATAAAGCCTTTCAAGTGTCTCCCATACCTTCATGCTTGAATCCAGGTCTTGGATATGGCCGATCATGCTATTGCTAATGTGTTGGGAAAGAATAAAGATAACCCTCTTGTCTCTTTCATTCCATTCCCTAAAGGCCCTTCTCTGGTCATTGGTTGGATTCTCATCCAACCTAGGTCTTGGTTCACTTCCACTAATCAACCCCCAAAGGCCCTTGCCCATAAGATAGTTGGAGACCCTAAATCTCCATGGTTGATAGTTACCTTTGTCTAGCTTTTCAATTTGAGTGTTGAAGTCTCCCATATCTAGTCTTTGATACTTGAACTAGCCCTTGGCTAATGCTCCAATGTGTGTAAAATGAAAATGAGGCTCTGAGGTTACCTCAATCCAAAGCTTTCCTTAGATGGACACCTTGTGCTCTTGCAAATTTGAGTAGAATAGCTCCCCCTTGATGTGAGCTACCTCCAAGAAGCTTTTGTTGATGCAACTCTTCAACCACCAACTCCAAGAGGTCTTCTTGCTTGTATGTGATACCTCCAAGATGCCCAAATGCTCTGATACCACTGATGGGGGAAGTATCTCAACCCCTAAGCAACGATGAAGCGCGAATGACCTCGACAGGTATACTTCTTTGACCTCTGCACACCAAAAATGCTCTTACTAAGAGCTTATGCAGAGAACTCCAGTGAGCTTTTGTAGACCTGTAGTAGACACCAAGGGCTTTCCAACAAAACAAATTTCACTTGAAATGGATGCTTACACAAAGAGAAACAATGTCTACAACATGAGCTAGTTGAATGCTCACAACTGCTAGTCAAGCAGAGACCTCACTTCACTCCAGCAAACTTTTCTCAGAGATTATACAGAGAATGAATCTCAAACTTAAGTCAACTTTAGAGGACTCTAATAGCTACCCAATGACACCAAAATCATAGCAAATGGATACATAGAGAAGGAGAACCAGCCCTTACAACAAAGAGCAAAATATTTCCAACAGAGCCTACACAAAGAGAGAGATATCAATCACACAACTTCACTAAAATGAATGTTGCTCCCAGCTTACTCAGAGAATGCTCCAGAGAATTGGTAAGCATAAAATAGACTCTTATAGCTATCCAATGAGACAAGAATTACATCAAATGGATACCATATGAGGGAGAACCAATGCTAACAACTCAGGGGTAGAGAGTTGCAACACTGCCTGCGCACACACATAGATATGCCTACTAAAAGAAAACAAACAAGCAAGCAAGGGGGTTGCTTAAGCAAGGGGCTTGCTTATCACAACTCCAGCACTTAGTGCTCACTTTACATGAGCTAAAACTCCAAGAAGATGGCCCAAAAGAAGTCGGGATACATGCTCCTTTTATAGTGAGAGGTGTGCCCCTAAAATCTAGGAACTACCTTTCCAAATCAGCTTCCTAACTTGGAGGAATTAGTTGAGATGACTTGGGGAGTGGTTGAGTGACTTTTCTTGATGGAATCTCGTGGCTTTTGGCTTCCTTTGATTGCTCCACATGTCCATAAAAGATTCCCCACGAATTTTTAGCTTGAAGCTTGACTTTTAACATATGTGTATGTGTATGTGTATGTGTATGTGTATGTGTATGTGTATGTGTATGTGTATGTGTATGTGTATGTGTATGTGTATGTGTATGTGTATGTGTATGTGTATGTGTATGTGTATGTGTATGTGTATGTGTATGTGTATGTGTATGTGTATGTGTATGTGTATGTGTATGTGTATGTGTATGTGTATGTGTATATGTATGTGTATGTGCATGTGTATGTGTATGCATATTGGTATGTGTATGTGTATGTGTATGTGTATATGCATGTGTCTGTGCATGTGTATGTGTATGTATAGGTGTATGTGTATGTGTATGTGTATGTGTATGTGTATGTGTATGTGTGTGTCTATGTGTATGTGTGTGTGTATGTGTATGTGTATGTGTATGTGTATGTGTATGTGTATGTGTATGTGTATGTGTATGTGTATGTGTATGTGTATGTGTATGTGTATGTGCATGTGTATGTGTATGTGTATGTGTATGTGTATGTGTATGTGTATGTGTATGTGTATGTGTATGTGTATGTGTATGTGTATGTGTATGTGTATGTGTATTGCATATGGGTATGTGTATGTGTATGTGTATGTGTATGTGTATGTGTATGTGTATGTGTATGAGTATGTGTATGTGTATGTGTATGTGTATGTGTATGCGTATGTGTATGTGTATGTGTATGCGTATGTGTATGCGTATGTGTATGTGTATGTGTATGTGTATGTGTATGTGTATGTGTATGTGTATGTGTATGTGTATGTGTATGTGTATGTGTATGTGTATGTGTATGTGTATGTGTATGTGTATGTGTATGTGTATGTGTATGTGTAGGTGTATGTGTATGTGTAAGTGTAAGTGTATGTGTAAGTGTATGTGTATGTGTATGTGTATGTGTATGTGTATGTGTATGTGTATGCATATGTGTATGTGTATGTAAATGTGTATGTGTATGTGTATGTGTATGTGTATGTGTATGTGTAAGTGTATGTGTATGTGTATGTGTATGTGTATGTGTATGTGTATGTGTATTTGTATGTGTATGTGTATGTGTATGTGTATGTGTATGTGTATGTGTATGTGTATGTGTATGTGTATGTGTATGTGTATGTGTATGTGTATGTGTATGTGTATGTGTATGTGCATGTGTATGTGTACGTGTATGTGTATGTATATGTGTATGTGTATGTGTATGTGTATGTGTGTGTATGTGTATGTGTATGTGTATGTGTATATGTATTTGTATGTGTATGTGGTGGATGTGTATGTGTATGTGTATGTGTATGTGTATGAGTATGTGTATGTGTATGTGTATGTGTATGTGAGTGTGTATGTGTGTGTCTATGTGTGTATGTCTATGTGACTGCGTATGCATGTGTCTCTGCGTGTGTATGTGGATGTATATGTGCATGTGTATGTGCATGTGTGTGTGTATGTGGATGTGTATGTGCATGTGTATATGCATGTGTATGTGTTTGTGTATGTGTGTGTGTATGTGTGTGTGTATGTGTTTGTGTATGTGTATGTATATGTGTATCTGTATGTTTATGTGCATGTGTATGTGCATGTGCATGTGTATATGTATGTGTATGTGTATATGTATGTGTATGTGTATGTGTATGCGTACTTGTATGTGTATGTGTATGTATGTGTATGTGTATGTGTATGTGTATGTGTATGTGTATGTGTATGTGTATATGAATGTGTATGTGTATGTGTATGTTTATGTGTATGTGTATGTGTATGTGTATGTGTATGTGTATGTGTATGTGTATGTGTATGTGTATGTGTATGTGTATGTGTATGTGTATGTGTATGTGTATGTGTATGTGTATGTGTATGTGTATGTGTATGTGTATGTGTATGTGTATGTGTATGTGTATGTGTATGTGTATGTGTATGTGTATGTGTATGTGTATGTGTATGTGTATGTGTATGTGTATGTGTATGTGTATGTGTATGTGTATGTGTATGTGTATGTGTAGGTGTATGTGTATGTGTATGTGTATGTGTATGTGTATGTGTATGTGTATGTGTATGTGTATGTGTATGTGTATGTGTATGTGTATGTGTATGTGCATGTGCATGTGTATGTGTATGTGTATGTGTATGTGTATGCGTTTGTGTATGGGTATGTGTATGTGTATGTGTATGTGTATGCGTATGCGTATGTGTATGTGTATGTGTATGTGTATGTGTATGTGTATGTGTATGTGTATGTGTATGTGTATGTGTATGTGTATGTGTATGCGTATGTGTATGTGTATGTGTATGTGTATGTGTATGTGTATGTGTATGTGTATGTGTATGTGTATGTGTATGTGTATGTGTATGTGTATGTGTATGTGTATGTGTATGTGTATGTGTATGTGTATGTTTATGTGTATGTGTATGTGCATGTGTATGTGTATGTGTATGTGTATGTGTATGTGTATGTGTATGTGTATGTGTATGTGTATGTGTATGTGTATGTGTATGTGTATGTGTATGTGTATGTGTATGTGTATGTGTATGTGTATGTGTATGTGTATGTGTATGTGTATGTGTATGTGTATGTGTATGTGTATGTGTATGTGTATGTGTATGTGTATGTGTATGTGTATGTTTGTGTATGTGTAAGTGTATGTGTATGTGTATGTTTATGTCCCTGTGTATATTGTATGTGTCTGTGTATGTGTATGTGTATGTGTATGTGTATGTGTATGTGTATGTGTATGTGTATGTGTATGTGTATGTGTATGTGTATGTGTATGTGTATGTGTATGTGTATGTGTATGTGTATGTGTATGTGTATGTGTATGTGTATGTGTATGTGTATGTGTATGTGTATGTGTATGTGCATGTGTATGTGCATGTGTATGTGTATGTGTATGTGTATGTGCATGTGTATGTGTATATGTATGTGTATGTGTATGTGTATGTGTATGTGTATGTGCATGTGTATGTGCATGTGTATGTGTATGTGTATGTGTATGTGCATGTGTATGTGTATGTGTATGTGTATGTGTATGTGCATGTGTATGTGTATGTGTATGTGTATGTGTATGTGCATGTGTATGTGTATGTGTATGTGTATGTGTATGTGTGTGTGTATGTGTATGTGTATGTGTATGTGTATGTGTATGTGTATGTGTATGTGTATGTGCATGTGTATGTGGATGTGTATGTGTATGTGTATGCGTATGTGTATGTGTATGTGTATGTGTATGTGTATGTGTATGTGTATGTGTATGTGTATGTGTATGTGTGTGTATGTGGGTGTATGTGTATGCGTATGCGTATGTGTATGTGTATGTGTATGTGTATTTGTATGTGTATGTGTATGTGTATGTGTATGTGTATGTGTATGTGTATGTGTATGTGTATGTGTATGTGTATGTGTATGTGTATGTGTATGTGTATGTGTATGTGTATGTGTATGTGTATGTGTATGTGTATGTGTATGTGTATGTGTATGTGTATGCATATGGGTATCTGTATGTGTATGTGTATGTGTATGTGTATGTGTATGTGTATGTGTATGTGTATGTGTATGTGTATGTGTATGTGTATGTGTATGTGTATGTGTATGTGTATGTGTATGTGTATGTGTATGTGTATGTGTATGTGTATGGGTATGTGTATGTGTATGTGTATGGGTATGCGTATGTGTATGTGTAGGTGTATGTGTAGCTGTATGTGTAAGTGTATGTGTAAGTGTATGTGTATGTGTATGTGTATGTGTTGTGTATGTGTATGTGTATGTGTATGTAAATCTGTATGTGTATGTGTATGTGTATGTGTATGTGTAAGTGTATGTATATGTGTATGTGTATGTGTATGTGTATGTGTATGTGTATTTGTATGTGTATGTGTATGTGTATGTGTATGTGTATGTGTATGTGTATGTGTATGTGTATGTGTATGTGTACGTGTATGTGTATGTGTATGTGTATGTGTATGTGTATGTGTATGTGTATGTGTATGTGTATGTGTGTGTGCATGTGTATGTGTATGTGTATGTGTATGTGTATATGTATTTGTATGTGTATGTGTATGTGGTGGATGTGTATGTGTATGTGTATGTGTATGTGTATGTGTATGTGTATGTGTATGTGTATGTGTATGTGTATGTGAGTGTGTATGTGTGTGTCTATGTGTGTATGTCTATGTGACTGTGTATGCATGTGTCTCTGCGTGTGTATGTGCATGTATATGTGCATGTGTATGTGCATGTGTGTGTATGTGGATGTGTATGTGCATGTGTATATGCATGTGTATCTGTTTGTGTGTGTGTGTGTGTGTATGTGTGTGTGTGTGTATGTGTTTGTGTATGTGTATGTATATGTGTATTTGTATGTTTGTGTGCATGTGCATGTGTATGTGCATGTGCATGTGTATATGTATGTGTATGTGTATATGTATGTGTATGTGTATGTGTATGCGTACTTGTATGTGTATGTGTATGTATGTGTATGTGTATGTGTATGTGTATGTGTATGTGTATGTGAATGTGTATGTGTATGTGTATGTGTATGTGTATGTGTATGTGTATGTGTATGTGTATGTGTATGTGTATGTGTATGTGTATGTGTATGTGTATGTGTATGTGTATGTGTATGTGTATGTGTATGTGTATGTGTATGTGTATGTGTATGTGTATGTGTATGTGTAGGTGTATGTGTATGTGTATGTGTATGTGTATGTGTAGGTGTATGTGTATGTGTATGTGTATGTGTATGTGTATGTGTACGTGTACGTGTATGTGTATGTGTATGTGTATGTGTACGTGTATGTGTATGTGTATGTGTACATGTATGTGTATGTGTATGTGTATGTGTATGTGTATGTGTATGTGTATGTGTATGTGTATGTGTATGTGTATGTGTATGTGTATGTGTATGTGTATGTGGATGTGTATGTGTATGTGCATGTGTATGTGGATGTGTATGTGTATGTGTGTGTATGCGTATGTGTATGTGTATGTGTATGTGTATGTGTATTTGTATGTGTATGTGTATGTGTATGTGTATGTGTATGTGTATGTGTATGTGTATGTGTATGTGTGTGTATTTGTATGTGTATGTGTAGGTGTATGTGTAGGTGTATGTGTAGGTTTATGTGTAGGTGTATATGTAGGTGTATGTGTATGTATATGTGTATGTTTATTTGTATATGTATGTGTATGTGCATGTGTATGTGTATGCATATTGGTATGTGTATGTGTATGTGTATGTGTATATGCATGTGTCTGTGCATGTGTATGTGTATGTATAGGTGTATGTGTATGTGTATGTGTATGTGTATGTGTATGTGTGTGTCTATGTGTATGTGTGTGTGTATGTGTATGTGTATGTGTATGTGTATGTGTATGTGTATGTGTATGTGTATGTGTATGTGTATGTGTATGTGTATGTGTATGTGTATGTGTATGTGTATGTGTATGTGTATGTGTATGTGTATGTGTATGTGTATGTGTATGTGTAGGTGTATGTGTATGTGTAGGTGTATGTGTATGTGTATGTGTATGTGTATGTGTATGTGTATGTGTATGTGTATGTGTATGTGTATGTGTATGTGTATGTGTATGTGTATGTGTATGTGTATGTGTATGTGTATGTTGTATGTGTATGTGTATGTGTATGCGTTTGTGTATGGGTATGTGTATGTGTATGTGTATGTGTATGCGTATGTGTATGTGTATGTGTATGTGTATGTGTATGTGTATGTGTATGTGTATGTGTATGTGTATGCGTATGTGTATGGGTATGTGTATGTGTATGTGTATGTGTATGTGTATGTGTATGTGTATGTGTATGTGTATGTGTATGTGTATGTGTATGTGTATGTGTATGTGTATGTTTGTGTATGTGTATGTGCATGTGTATGTGTATGTGTATGTGTATGTGTATGTGTATGTGTATGTGTATGTGTATGTGTATGTGTACGTGTATGTGTATGTGTATGTGTATGTGTATGCGTATGTGTATGTGTATGTGTATGTGTTTGTGTATGTGTTTGTGTATGTGTTTGTGTATGTGTAAGTGTATCTGTATGTGTATGTTTATGTCCCTGTGTATATTGTATGTGTCTGTGTCTGTGTGTGTGTATGTGTATGTGTATGTGTATGTGTATGTGTACGTGTATGTGTATGTGTATGTGTATGTGTATGTGCATGTGTATGTGTATGTGTATGTGTATGTGTGTGTGCATGTGTATGTGTATGTGTATGTGTATGTGTATGTGTATGTGTATGTGTATGTGTATGTGTATGTGCATGTGTATGTGTATGTGTATGTGTATGTGTATGTGTATGTGTATGTGTATGTGTATGTGTATGTGTATGTGTATGTGTATGTGTATGTGTATGTGTATGTGTATGTGTATGTGTATGTGTATGTGTATTTGTATGTGTATGTGTATGTGTATGTGTATGTGTATGTGTATGTGTATGTGTATGTGTATGTGTATGTGTATGTGTATGTGTATGTGTATGTGTATGTGTATGTGTATGTGTATGTGTATGTGTATGTGTATGTGTATGTGTATGTGTATGTGTATGTGTATGTGTATGTGTATGTGTATGTGTATGTGTATGTGTATGTATGTGTATGTGTTTGTATGTGTATGTGTATGTGCATGTGCTTGTGTATGTGTGTGTATGTGTATGCGTATGGGTATGTGTATGTGTATGGAGTATGTGTGTATGTGTATGTGTATGTGTATGTGTATGTGTATGTGTATGTGGATGTGTATGTGTATGTGTATGTGTATGTAGATGTGTATGTGTATGTGTATGTGTATGTGTATGTGTATGTGTATGTGTATGTGTATGTGTATGTGTATGTGCATGTGTATGTGTATGTGTATGTGTATGCGTATATGTATGGCTATGTGTATGTGTATGTGTATGTGTATGTGTATGTGTGCATGTATATGTGTATGTGTATGAGTATGTATATGTGCATGTCGTATATGTGTATGTGTATGTGTATGTGTATGTGTATGTGTATGTGTATGTGTATGTGTATTGTATGTGTATGTGTATGTGTATGTGTATGTGTATGTGTATGTGTGTATGTGTATGTGTATGTGTATGTGTATGTGTATGTGTATGTGTATGTGTATGTGTATGTGTATGTGTATGTGTATGTGTATGTGTATGTGTATGTGTATGCGTATGCGTATGCGTATGTGTATGCGTATGCGTATGCGTATGCGTATGTGTATGTGTATGTGTATGTGTATGTGTATGTGTATGTGTATGTGTATGTGTATGTGTATGCGTATGCATATGCGTATGTGTATGTGTATGTGTATGTGTGTGTATGTGTGTGTATGCGTATGTGTATGCGTATGTGTATGTGTATGTGTATGTGTATGTGTATGTGTATGTGTATGTGTATGTGTATGTGTATGTGTATGTGTATGCGTATGGGTATGGGTATGGGTATGGGTATGGATATGTGTATGTGTATGTGTATGTGTATGTGTACGTGTATGTGTTTTTGTATGTGTTTGTGTATGTGTATGTGTACGTGTATGTGTACGTATATGTGTATGTGTATGTGTATGTGTATGTCTATGTGCATGTGTATGTGTATGTGTATGTGTATGTGTATGTTTATGTGTATGTGTGTGTATGTGTGTATGTGTGTTGACGTTGTAGCATCACAACTCGTACTTGTCAAACCAGGAAGCATCTCATGAGACCCAAATGTTTGCGTAGAAGCACTCAGCAGACGTAATGGCGCTTCGTCAACGTATGATTAACAAAGTTATCAACAAGAAGATACAACATAAGCATCGCGAATGATGCACCTAATCGTAATCACAAGCATAATAACGACGTAATCATACATCAACGTGTCACAAGCGTTAAACAAAAAGAGAACAAGCACGCATACACATCATGACGACGAGAGAGCAAGAGTCTATCTACAAACTAGCATAATATTACTACTTCTCCAAAAAGCTCTCCAAAAGAAGAGGTGGAGACCTCTTTATATACAAAATGGCAAAAAAGCATGCTATGTGGGATTTCTCAACTGAAAGGAGGATGAATCCCACTTATTCTCTAGTGTGGCACTCACACACACCTATACAAGAGTGCTTTATTAATTGAAAGAAAGGTAGAAAAAGGTACAAATGATGATGAAAAAAGGAGTGGATCCAAGAAATATATATTTTATCTTCAACATTCCCCCCCGTCCTTGACTTTGTCGTCCTCGACAAAGCTTTTGCAAGTATGGAGCTTTTGTGGAAGAGTGTGTAGGAGTTCCTTTTGATTTGCATGATCCGTACACCACATTGGAGTGTTTTACTTTGTTTCTTTTCTTCATCTTGCTTTTTGTTTGGAGCCGAGTGCTTTAACTTGGTTCTTTTGCCTCATATAGATGGGAATGAATATGCTAGAATGCCTCTCTCTCTCTCTCTTTTTTTTTTAATGGATGGATGATGTATGAGCATGAAATGATAAAAATGTAGATGATAGATACAAATAGATGAACTTAATTCATCTCTTCTTAGTCCATATGCATGAGTGGGGACTAAGGGTGCATGGGCAGAAAACAAAAAAGTGTCAATGCACGGTCTTGTAATGTGACCCTATCTTATGCATACTCTAAAAATGCATACAAAAAAAAATGGTGCAAAAATGATGGATCTTGAGCAAAGTGCTCAAGGGTTTAGGTGATGATGAGGCTTCCTCCAAATCTCCAACTCCAAGAACCTTCTCTTTTCCATCACCCATTTGAAATGGATGATACCTTTGTCCACCATCCTGAAAAAAGAAAAGTAAAAAGCAAATTTTTGAAATCTATGTACATGTGCCCTCTTTGTGTCTGGGTTAAACTAAGTGTGCCTAATGCTTGGCCTTTGGATGAGGCCCTATTCATGTGCATACTTGGTGTCCATCTTAAACATATGCTGTGCATTGGGCAAGGTTGGGTCCGACACCCATGGATGCTGCACGAAGAGGTTTTAGGCCGCCAATATGTCTTCGCTTTGTTGGTCTTAGCCTTGAGGTTTCTCCTTGGATCTTTTCTGAGTGTTGACTTTATTGCTTTGGATCCCTTTGTCAAAAGTGGTCGTTCCTGATGATAAGGCAATGTGAAACTAGACCATAGATTATGAAGTCTAGTGTGAGAGGGTTGATTTTGTATAAGAGCTTTCTTTGGTACCCATATCATAGTGCGATTTGGTTGGGCTCCAAGTAAGTTCTTGGCCACCCAAATTTGCTTTACATTACAAGGGAAATGTGACTTTGTTAGAAGATGTATTTTTTGAAGCATTTCGGATGAAAAATAATTGTAAAATGACAAAAAGTTGTAAAAATATTTATGCAACTGATGTAAAAATAAGGAAGAGTCTTCCTTATGTAGAATAGAATTTTATGTAATTTTTCTAGAATTTTTGGAAACTCCTAGATAGCATATTTTTAGAATAATAGAGGAAAGGACCAAAATTCAAGTGTGAAAAGGGACACTTGAAAATGTATATAAGACAATTTCCTCCAAGCTCCATAGAAGTTGGACCTTGCTGGATCTTCTGTTGATGATGGTAATGAACACATGGAAAAGGTAACACTCTTTAATCAAGAAATGTGAACATGAAAAGGGAGATGTCTTTGTTTGTCTTTTGGGAAAAGAAAGCAATAGATCATCTTTAGAATTGGAAATGCTAAAATTTTTGTAAATTGATAGTTGCTCATCTCATTTTTTGAAGATAAAGTGCAGGTGTGTGAAAAATTTGAATCAAGAAAGCTGAAGATGAGGTAACATGTGTCTATTCTTGCATTTTTGGAGTGCTTTTTGACCAAGTACTAGGCAAAATTGTTGATCTTGGGAAGATAACATGGTTGCATCAAGGAAAAGTCAAGTAAAGTAGCTAGATGCAAGTAGAAAAGATTCATTTGTTAACCAAGTCAAAGCATAAATCTTGAGAAATAAAGCTGATTTGCATTTTTGAAGAAAAAAAAATGTTTGAGTTTATCTTTGCAAAAAATTGACATTTGCCTTTCTTAACACAATTTTCTTTGGGGAGATTTTACTCATAAACTGCTTTGATAGCCCAAGCATAAAAAAGTATAACCAATCCAGGAACACAGGATCAAGAGAATCACAAACAACAAATCATAAGTCAAGTGTTTACCTTAATTTAGGGCAAAATACTAAAAAAAAAAATCATAAAATTCATTAAAACAATCAAACAAATTTCTTTTCTTCTTAGGTAGTTGGATTCAAGCTTTGTTGATAAGAGTAATAGGGACCAAGTGAAAAGAAAGTAAAAATTTGTCAAAAAACTACAAAATTTGAAAAAACACGATTCTCTGCACAAGATCGCGATTTTCTGGATAATGTTGTGATTTTGATGCAAAAGTACAAGAGTCTGTTGAATTGCAATCGGTAAAGGGTATTGAAGGGAAACAACAAAAGAGAATACTCAAATCTGCACAAAATAAGAAGTACAGAAAAAACACGATTTTCTGCACAAAATCGCGATTTTCTGTAAGAGAAAATTTCTGGAATTTTCAGCATATTTGGGTTTTTGGAGAAAGGTAATTGCAAGAGATTTCATCAAGATTGGGTAAGTGAAGTTGTACAAATGAAAGAGTGAAGAACAGTGGAAATTACACAAAATCGCGATTTTTTGGACACTATAAAATCTTGGAATTACAAGAAAAACTCATTTGAGTGAGTGTGAGAGAGAGAGAGAGAGCAAGGAAAAAAATCGCAATCTTTTGCAGATACAGGTCTTGAAGAATTTTTGAATCAAGCAAGCAAGGTGAGGGGTTTCTATATCATTTTAATTACATTCCTCTAGATTTTCATGATCATTAAGCACAGAAAAGTAGGAAATAACCAAAATCACGAAACCGTGAAAAACACGATTTTGAGCAGAAAATCGTGGAAAAACACGTTTTTGAACAGAAAATCGTGAAAAACACGATTTTGAGCACAGAATCGTGAAAAACACGATTTTGAGTGGAAAATTGTGAAAAACACGATTTTGAGCACAAAATCGTGGAAAACACGATTTTGAGCACAAAATCGTGAAAAACACGATTTTGAGCACAAAATCGTGGAAAAACACGATTTTAAACAGAAAATCGTGGAAAACACGATTTTGAGCACAAAATCGTGAAAAACACGATTTTGAGCACAAAATTGTGGAAAAACACGATTTTGAACAGAAAATCGTGAAAAACACGATTTTGAACAGAAAATCGTGAAAAACACGATTTTGAACAGAAAATTGTGAAAAAACACGATTATGAACAGAAAATCGTGAAAAACACTATTTTGAGCACAAAATCGTGAAAACATGATTTTGAACAGAAAATTGTGAAAAACACGATTTTGGCCATTGAATTGTGAAAATTAATTGAATGATCCTTAGGTCTGGGAACAAATTAAACACACATACTAGGCAAGACTTAAGAAGGAAGGAATTAGAGCTAGTGGAAGGGCAAGTGCAAAAAAAAAATCTAGGGCAAGAAAACATGGAAAATTTAAACGAAACAAATGAGCCCATTGAAACAGGGGATTATAGAAATATACTCAAATACATGTATACAAATAGGTTTGGAACCTATGTATATCAGGATGGAATGCATAAGTTTTTCATTAGATTGAGAAACTTAGAAGTTCCCCTGAATATAACACCAGTACCTCAATTCAAAGATGGTAGGTATGAGGATAGGCAAGGGTGTGTATACATCTTCTCCCCAAACCCAGAAAATTCAAATGACTTAGGGCAATGTGTTGACAAAGGACCTTGGGAACATAACCTAGGACAATCAGACTTACCAAGACCACATGAAAACTACACTAGTACTGAGCAACAACAAGGGAGGAGAACACATGCTTCCCCAAATCCTTTTGAAAAGGAACCAGAAGGATTTAATGAATTTTCACTAAGAAGAAGACATCATTGGCAACCTCAGGGTAGAATGCTTAGACCATATCAAGTAGCCAAATGCATGAAAAATCAATATGAAGGATATTCTGATCCTCATGCTCATGCTACAGAGTTTAGACAATTAATTAGAGCTGAGGAGGTGGAAGATTACAAAGTCCAATTTGAAGCATTTGGTCTAACCCTAGCAGGACCTGCATTATCTTGGTTCATCCCTTTGAGGAAGGAAATGTACCTAGATATTGAATCCTTCCTAGAAGCCTTCATTGGGGAATTCTCAAAGACTGGAATAAAACATATCACAACCACTTTGATACACAGTTTCAAACAAAATGTCAAAGAGGCAGCTAGGAGATTTAAGCCATACATTGACATATATCCTAAAGAAGAAGTACCTTCCATGGCAAGACAAGTATCCTTATTCATAGAAGGATTAAGAAGTGCTCAATTAAGGACCCTAGTGTACTATAGGAGATGCCCTGACCTAGGAGCTTGTGTAAAAGAAGCAATAGATTTGGAGGATAACAGAGGCCAAGATCTATTAGCATTTGATCAACCCAGATCAAATGAAGATAAAATCCCACCAGCAGAAGAATTGGCTCAGGCCATTGCTAAAGCCCTAGAGGTAAGCACTAAAACCAATTTGATAAACTCCAGGATAAACACAAATAAAAAATGCTACAATTGTGGAGAAAGTCATTTGGTACAACAATGCCCATATCAAAAGCCTCCACATTTGCAAGATAGAAAAACACTCAAATATTGTACACTAGAGAGGAAATGGACAAATCATACCAGGGTGGAATGCTTCTATAATAAACAACCCATAAAGGAGAGAGATTATGGGAGCCAAAGAGAATCAGGGTATATTGAGCAACCAAGACCTGTGCTTGGGCAACAACCTCCTATACCAACAAATGTGGTACCAATCAAATACACACCAATAGAGGAGGGAAACTCAAGAACAAAGTCACCATACAAGGAGGATTATCAATGGAATGAAGGATATCAAGAAGAATGGGAAGGTTATGAATTAAGAGAACCAGAATTACAAGCCCTAGACTTGGGAAATGGAAGAATTGAGATGGACACTACCACTTTCATGTATATAACCAATAATTATATGTCCAATCAAAAACCTCAATTCAAAGGGGGACCAAAGATAACTTGTTATAGGTGTGGGGGAGAACATTTCATTAGAGACTGTCCACAACCTCCTACGTTAAGAATAGAGGGAGCTTATTGCAAGGATTGTGGTAGGGAGCATTTGATAAAGGATTGCCCAAAAAATCCTCAAAAACAACAAAACACACCTAATAACATACCACTAAAAGCAGTCAATATCATGGAACAAGAAGAATTGAGTGACATTGAACAAGTGAATGTAAATGCTATAACAAGGTCACAAACAAAACAACAAAGAACAACTAAGGAACAAAATGAAGGTTCAATCTCAAAGGTAAAGAAAAATAGACAAAAAGGGAAATGGGAAAGGAAACAAAAAATGGGTAAAAGTTTGGTAGAAGAAAATAGGGAACAATCAAACAGTACTCCTCCTCAGAAGACACAAACCCAGTTAGAGATAGGAAATTCACAAAGTCTAGACACTCTAATAAAAGCATACAAGGGAAGAATTCAAGAGGGACCAAGCCCTACTTGTTGGAGCAAGTCTATGACAAGCCTAAGTATTGGCTTGAGTCCCACAAAGTCATAGAAAAAGCCTTAAAATGAAGACTATGTAAAGTTCACTTGTGAACTACCTCTTGTAACTTTTGAAGAGTTTACTTAATGTAAAAGTGAAAGAATCTTAAGTGGTTGAGTCCACTTGATCAAGAATGGAAAGAGGAGCCACGAATTCATGATTTGTGGTAGGTAGAGAATCAAATCAATCATTGATTGATTGGAGAGTGATTGAGGGAAGTTAGCCTCCCAAACTCAACTATAAATAGATGGCAGTTTTAGTCGTGGTTAGAGAGACCTATGTGAAGACCTCCAAGAGCTGAGCTTTATGCCATATCAAGGTGTGATTACAAGGCACACATATGTATCAGTAAGTCATTGTATTGTACAAGCAATATACTTTCATTTTCATGATTATTTGAGCTCATCTTTCCATGTTCTTGTGAAGTGTACTACTCACTGCCATTACTCTCAGTTTTTCTCAGTCAGCTTGCAGAGATGTTTTCTCTGATCTTGGTGCATCCTTTTCAGTGATTTAACTTGGTAAAGTTAGCTCTATAAGTCTACTATATGCTCACAAATTTTCATGTCATTTGGATGTTGCAATATTCAGTTATGTTCAGTTGAAGTCAATAGTGTGTGTGCATTTTCACTTCTCTGTCAGGTACCCAACTTTTTCACTCACCTTGTCAGAGCCATTTCTCAGTGGTTACTCATCCAAATTCAGTGATTTAAAGCTTGTTGGATTCAGCTTACTGTCTAGTATAACCATACAATTTTTCATAATCATTGAATTCCTAATTTTTGAGTTATGTTTATTTTTCTACTGAGAGAATTATGTAAAACACTGGATAGGTGTATGAACCAAGAATAGCAAGTTTTCACCTCTGAGCTAACTCCAACTTATCTGTTTTGATCTATCTTTTTGAGAGTGATCTTCCAAGGTACATAGGGTGTCTAATACATCCATTGGCAAGCTAAAAGGGCCCACCATATACTTCTGGAGTTCATTTGGCTGGTGTAGATCAAGGATTTTGCAACACCTCTTCATCTTTAAGCACATACCTATCCATCTCTTCACAGTGGTATCAGAGCAAGTTTGGACAACATGGCAGATGGATTTCCTTCATCAATTGACAAATTAGACAGAGGTAACTACTCAACTTGGTCATTAAGAATGGAAGCCTATCTCCAAGGTAGAAGTTTATATGGTTATGTGGCTGGAGATGAAGTTATGCCAAGTTTCAGGAACAAAAGTCAACCAACACAAGAAGAGCAAGAAAGATTGAGCACATGGTGCTCCAAGGATGCACTTGCAAGGTCTTATCTCCTCAACTCTATCTCAAATTTTTTGTTGCCTCACATTAGAAGTTGTAAGACATCTCAGGAAGTGTGGGATGCACTTGAAGCTTTCTTTTCTTCAAGTACTAAAGCTAGGAAGCATCAACTATGGCTGGATTTCACAACTCTCAAGAAGGCTCCCAAACAAAATGTGACTGATTTTGTCACAAAGCTCAAGGACATAGCGGATCAGTTGGGAAGCATTGGAGAGGTAATAGATGAAGAGCAAATTGTAAGGCAGGTCATCAATGGCTTGAAGGCAGATGACAAGTGGGAAGCATTCACCACAGCTATGGATTTGTACATGGACATGCATGTACCTGATTTCAATACACTCATTGTACAACTACTTACCCAAGAGGCAAATCTTATCAAAAATGGAGAAAGCTCTAAAGGTAATCAATCTTCAACTTTATACACTGATAAAAGCAAGTCCAAAGATAACAAAGGAAAGGCAAAGAAAGTGGATGATGAAGCAGGTACATATCAAGCTAACTATGCAGGTAGAGGAAGAGGAGGTAGACAAGGCAGGGGGAGATCCCAAGACTCCAACCCATGTTCTATTTGTGGACTAACTAATCATACAACTGAAAATTGCTTTAGGAATTCCAGGAATCAAAGAGGTAGAGGATACAATAGAGGAAGTTATGGCTACTCAAGAGGAAGTTCAACAACTACCATGGCAACTACAACAACTACAATCATTCAAACTATCAAGGAGGCTACAAAGGAAGGAGAGACTACAATAACTACACAGAAGACTCAATCAAAGAGGATTCATTATTGATCATGAACATGGCTATGCCACAAGGTAAATTTGATGAGCATGTTTTCTACATATATTCAAGTTGTTCAAATCATGTGGCAGGAAATGTGGCACTCCTATGAGATTTAGAAGATCCAAGGAATAAGCATGAGGTACAAACAGGAGATGATACAAAACATCCTGTGGAGAAAATAGGCAATGTCAAAGCACCTGATGGAAACATCAACCTACTCAGTAAGGTACTCTATGTCCCTACCATTACAAAGAATTTGATAAGTGTTGGGCAGATAGTAGAGAAAGGGTTGCAAGTCAGGTTCACAAAAGCAGGAGCATTTGTTGAAGATCCAAGTCAAGGATTCAGAAGAATTGCAAAAGGTGAAAAGACAGGTAGATTGTTCACATTTGAATTACAGGACACTAGAAACATTGCTCTCTTTAATTATGATAGTCAGACACTCACAGAATTGGAAGTATGGCACAAAAGGTTAGCGCATATTGGTGAAAGGTCATTAAAGCAAATTTGCATGGACCAAAGTGTACTTGGACTCCCTAACTTGTCAAAACAACATATGATTTATAAGTGTAGTGCATGCCAATTTGGAAAGTCTCGCAGGTTACCATTCATGAAGAAAGGTTATATGCATGGAGATCTCTTGGAGTTGGTTCATACAGATGTATGGGGACCTAGCAAGGAAGCTTCAATATCTGGATCAAGGTATTATGTTTCGTTTATTGATGATTGCAGCAGATGGACTATCCTATTCTTTATGAAACACAAAGATGAAGTTTTTTCATGTTTCAAAAGATATTTGGCTCTTGTGGAGAATCAAACATGTAAATCACTAAAAAGGCTAAGGTCAGATGGAGGGGGAGAATACTTCTCCCATGAGTTTGATTCTTTTCTTCAAGAAAGAGGAATCAAAAGAGAGGTAACTACAAGGTACACTCCTGAGCAAAATGGAGTGGCAGAAAGGAGGAATAGGACAATTGTTGAAGCTGCAAGGTCTATGTTAAATGAAAAGCATTTACCTAATTACTTATGGGCTGAGGCTGTATCTATAGCCACTTACTTGATTAACAGGTTGCCTTCAAAATCCCTTGATGGGATGAATCCATATGAGGCTTGGAATGGAAGAAGACCAAGCTTAGATCATTGTAAAATTTTTGGATGTATTGCTTTTGCTCATGTTCCTTCACAGGTTAGAGGCAAGATGGATCCAAAGGCAGAAAGGTGTGTATTTATTGGATATGATAACAATCAAAAGGGCTACAGGTTATACAACCCTGCCAACAAAGGATTCTTGGTAAGCAGAGATGTAGTTTTTGATGAGAACAATTCATGGTATGAAGATTCATGCAGAAAGGTCAATTTACCATATAATCTTGAAGAAGATTTTCCAAAGCTTGGTAGAGAACAACCAAAGATTGAAGAACAAGACACCTCAGAGGATGATGAAGAATCTCAGATGGAAAAGATCAAAGCATGGAAGTCTAAAGGTAAAGCAAAATTGCAGGAACTTGGACATGAGGCAGAATCATCACATCATGGCCTAAGAAGATCTATGAGGGAAAAGAAAAAACCAGAAAGGTATGGGTTTGACACCTCATTAGTAACTAAACACTCTATCTACATAGCACAGGATATAAACCAAGAGGAGCCATCATCATTTGAAGAGGCCAAAGCAAAAACAGAATGGAAGCATGCAATGAAGGAAGAGATCGAAACACTTGAGGAAACCAACACTTGGGATTTGGTGCCCAAGACTTCATCCATGAAGGTAATAGGCTCAAGATGGGTCTATAAACTCAAGAAGAATTCTGATGGTTCCATTAACAGGTATAAGGCAAGGCTTGTAGCAAAAGGCTTTGCACAAACTCAAGGAATTGATTATGAGGAGACCTTCTCTCCTGTGGCAAAGATGCCTACTATTAGGGTTTTGCTTAGTATTGCCTCTTCCAAGAATTGGAAGATACTTCAACTAGATGTAAAGAATGCATTCTTGAATGGTTGGATAACAGAAGAGGTATATATGGCACAACCACCTGGTTTTGAGAACCAACTTTATCCTGATTATGTGTGTAAACTTAACAAAGCATTGTATGGTCTCAAGCAAGCTCCAAGAGCTTGGAATTTCAGGCTTGTTTCATTCTTGCAGGACAAAGGCTTTCAACCAAGCAAGGCAAATCCTTCACTCCTTATTAAAAAGAGTAATTCCGAGGTCATCTACCTATGTGTATATGTAGATGATATTATATTGACAGGAAATGATGCAGATGGTATGAAGAAGATCAAAGATCAGATGAGAGAAGAGTTCAAGATAAGTGATTTGGGTTCACTTACCTACTTCCTAGGTTTGGAAGTTGTCTACAAAGATCATGGTTTGTTTCTCACTCAAAGGAAGTACATTAAGGACATGTTGGCAAAATTCAAGATGCAAGATTGTAAGATTGCAGGTACTGCAATGGAGGTCAATCACAAATTGAGCTCACATGAAGGTGAACTCATAGAGGACATCACATCATATCAAAGTCTAGTGGGTAGTCTCAACTATGCCACATTGACAAGAGTAGATATATGTTACAGTGTGAGTGTGCTAAGTCAATTTATGCACACACCAAGGAAACCACATATGGATGCTGCCAAAAGGATTCTCAAGTATCTCAAAGGAACCATAAATGAAGGACTTTATTATCCTTATGTATCTGTGTAGCTCAGTGATGAGTAGCACCTCCTTTAATGTCAATTCGGGAAGAAGTGAGGATGGTATGAAGACCTCGAGCAAATGGCGGCACAAGTGCGTGAGTGAGAAGCACACTAGCATGCACACACATACACACACACGCGCACACACGGCAAGACAAAGAGGGAGAATCAATGGAGTTCTTAGATTACTTTCAAAGCTCTTACAAGTTTGTTTCAATTACAATCTAACCTCAAAAATGAGCTCTCTAGCTCTTTTTATAGTTTTTGGCTAAGTTTTGGCCCTGTCCAGACCTAGTGTCCGGCCTAGTTAAAAATTAGGTTCCAGGGCTTATTTGAGGGCTCAAACGATATCTAAAAAATACGAAAATTGGCAGGTAGATACTTCTAAAGCTCCTCAAGCTCAAGGACTCCTTGGCTTGCACAAAATAGAGCTACAAAAAGATGAATTGGTATTTACAATGGTGTTTAGTGATGAAAATCACTTTGAATGGGTGTAAAGGATTTGAAAATTTAAAGGTTGCCTTAGTGCTAGATCTGCGTGAGTGCTCGTACTTGCTTCTTCATGAGGAAAATTACTGGCCTATTTGCCAGATCTTCGTTGACTCCCTTGTCTGCTGCTAACACCCCCCCTCTCTCGCGTCTGTCGTCCCTGAGAGACCCTTGTTGAGTGGGTTTTTGGATGTAGTACTCGACGACATCCTGCGCTAAGTGATGTTCAGCAATTCTCAATCCTTTGGCCAAATCTGTCAGAAGAGCATCCCAGTCTACCGGCCCGGGAACCTCTGGATGTGGTATACGTAGCTTTTCGGAATGTAGAGCTTGTTCCACTGCAAACAACTGCAAGAGATGGGATGGTCTGGGAATGAATATCTCGGAGTGATATTCCCAGAATCCCGTGACAAACATCTCTTCAAACGTTTGTTTGAAGCAGGCCGGTAGATATTTGATGCGAGCGTGCCATGCATACACAACATTAATCGATGGGGTTGTGCTCATGTCGTATACAAGGTCCTGATTACCTTCATTAAATCCTAGTGTTGAGAGATGCGGTTCCTTGACATTCTTGAAGGTCCTGAAGGTGACCAACATAAGTTCGAAAATCTTCAGGCACATCTGAGTCATGATATCAGGTACATTCTTGAAACGGACCCCCCAATGTCGAATCGTCGAAACCATATATCCAATAGTAGCTGGGACCTTAGGGGGTGCGAAGTACACATAATTGAGCCACCTCTCACATCCTTTAATCGTCAGCACTGTTTGTGTGTACTCCGGCCATGATCTCCTTCGAAATACAGGGCAATAACATGGGTTATATTTGATGTACAATGGCATGTTGTTCCATGTTCTTACCATTTCCGGGTATGTTTCCAGCAGCCGAATTCTCCACGTGGGTTGGCGAATATGTCCCTGCTTGGCGCTTTCGGGGATGTCGTCAGGTGCAAATTGTGTGGCAGAGGTTGGTTCCCTTGAGGTGTGGTGCTTGATCTCCGCATTATAATCTGCCATTAGCACGCACAAAGGAACATACAGGTCGTCCGATGGGCCGATCCACCTATGGTGTGAGAGATTCTTAAAATAATCGGATTTTATTACAACCTCCTCCAATTTTGACATCAATGCGATTTGGACTGCCACCCTGTCATCATGCGTCGTGGCTACTTTCTCTAACTTTTGCATCCATTCAGGTGCCTCAATTCAATTGTGTCCATGCCCTGTTCTGTTCGCTTACCTCCGGGTGTTGGCATTGGTACATAGGGATCCTCGAATGTTTCTTCCACTTCAATTGGCACAAGATCGTCAGGCTCGAGCTCTACCAGAGGGGAGGTCTGACGCTCGTATTGCATGACCTTGCTACGTAATTCCTCAAGTTCTGCTCGGAGTTTAGTGACCTCTTCAGATGTATCTTCTGCGGTTGTGCTCTTGCTGGGTGATGTCTGTAGAGTGGCCAACTGCCTTAGCAAATCATCTCTCTCTTTTTCTAATGCGGCATGGGCCTCCATGAGATCTGCATGAGTTTCTAACACCACTTTCATATTCTCAGAGGGAATTGCCTTGAATCGCTCTAGGTCAATCTCCTGTGGGGAACCCTCCATGGCCGCCTCCAGATTTTCTTCGTTCTGTTTCTGTAATCGTTTATTCTCCTCTAGCACTGTAGACATATGCTTGCGTAGGAGGCCCAAGTTCCGTCGAAGCTTAAGGGTTTCCGTGATCTGAGAATGTAGCATCTCGTCCATGTGTCGTCGTTCTTCATCATCTACTTGAGGTGGGTTGGCTATTAATTGTGCATATTGTTCCTGTAAGGTGACATGCTGCTGTTGTAGTAGCTGCTTCTGCTCTTCAAGATCCTTACATCGTGCTTGGAGATCTTCGTGGCTTCGGAAAAGCCTTGTATGTTGGTTGTCAAGGTGTTGGTAGTGTTGTTGGAGTTGGGACATGCATTGATACATATTATTAAATACATTACTAAGAGGAATGGTGGGAGAAATGGTGTTGAATGCAGCGGGGAAGGGAAAGGGAATGGGAATTGTGGATGCAGTACTGGAGAAGGGTGAGGGGGGAGGTGGGGGAATGGGAGATTGTGGGTAAATGGGGGGTGGGAGAGGTGCAGACGTGGGTGACACCTCCATGGATTCAAAAGTGGAGGCCGTGATGGGAGTGACTGTGAACATGGGGATTGTGGTTGCGGTGATAGTTGTGAACGTGTATAGAGGTGTGTGTAATTGTGAACTCCCAGGAAGTGTGATGGAAGTAGTGGGATTTACCGTGGCTGTGGTTAGACTTATGTGTTTAGTGGAAATAGAGTGCGTGGGTTGACTGATGGTTTGTGCGTCGGTGTGTGTAGTGGGTTCGGAGGTGGTGACAGTAGAGGTTACAGTGGTAGAGGGAGGTGAGTGGGGCGGATGTGGGGGAGAAGGTGGCAAGGGAGGTGATGGAGGTGCACTCGATGTGTGGGCTTCCTCGGTGGCGTGAACATTGTGTGCTGTGCCAGTGGTGGTGGGGGTGCCTTGTGGTCCTGAACCTAATACATTCATTTGTTTTCCTGTTCGTGGGGGGCGTCTTCCATATCTTTTCTCTGTCCTTCGTGATTGCGCTAGTGCAGTATGCACCGTTTCAGGTACTCCCAAAGCATCTGATATCATTTCTAGGGTGGCACGGTATTGCTCGTCCACGCCTTCCTCCTCCAGAATCTGGTTCATGAGGGCTTTACCTGCAGCTAACGATAGCCTGTGTTGCTCTTGAACTCGGTTCATCGTATCGTAGAGCTTCTTTAATGCGCTAGTGTAGGCGGGGGCACCTTCTAGTACTTGTAGGGCTTCCTGATCATACTCTTGTTCTTCTGCTTCTGATTGTCCACCCTGTGCCTCCTCATGTGCTTCTTCTTCATCGTCCACATTGACTACATCCGGTTGGCTGGGCTGGGCTTGGTCTGGGGCAGTTTGCTGTCCACCAGCTTGCTCTGCTTCAACTTCCACATTTACTGCGTCGATGATTCTAGCCACTTCTTCGTCCGTTAGATCCTCCAGAGTGAATCCATGCGAGAATTCCAGATCAGTCGGTACTGGTGGAAACACAAGGTTAGGGCCATCAGTACTGTGCATGGGTAACCTGATAGTAAATGGTTGCACGCGTCGAGGAAGTCTTGGGGTTGTTTCAGGCGTTAGGGTTGCACCGCGAGCTTGTGCACAAGGCATCTGGACGACGCCTCTCATCTTCTTTGAGGGAGGCCCTACAGCTGACAATCTGCGTTGAAACTCCTGTGCTCTGGACCAAATGAGAGCCCTCTGCACCGGTACATCATATGCGAGACATCTGTATACAATTCTTGTAAGTGCACAGCAACCATACAACACAAATTTTTGCTTCTTATACCATCTCTGATGAGCCATATGAATCTGATCGATAATCCAGTGGGGCATATTGATGGTCAACTCAAAAGCATCCGCCAGGTAGAGGCTAAACCAGATCTTTTTGGGAGGCATTGTGAACCTCTCCTGTGCGGGGAAGGCAAAATGTTGCATGACCATGCGTAAGTGGATGGCGATCGTAGGTGTCATCGCAACCATGTCCTTCAACTTCGTCAGATTCCTGTTCTTCATATTGTCTGGAACCATAGTCTCTTTCTCTGTTGGGATGTGCATACCTCTCATGTCGAGTGCTTCTCTCACCAAGTTGATAGTCAAGCGGAAACGCTTCAGCTCGTTGCCCCTTGTGAGTGATGGGAGCACAAAGGAGCTGTATCCTTTCTTGTCTTTGCTGGGGGTGAGGGTACTAATTAAGTATGAGCACCTTAGAAAATCTGGCTTTGGTAATTGGAACTTGAAGTAATCATAAAGCCCGGCCTTCTTCCATATCGACTTCAGTCCTTCATTATTCTGTAGCTTTTCAAACTCCCTGGTAAAGAAATGGTAGCTGCCCCAACGTCCATTGAATTCTACCTCGGACTCCCACATGTATGTGCCTTCACCCAGAGGTCCAGCAACGTCACTGAACCAGTGTGAGGTTTTGCCTACCGGCATGGTGTGACCCTGTGGAGGATTCTGGATTGGTATGGCATGCAATGCTCGTAATGCCACTGGTCTTTCCGTTAATTCCTCCTCGACTGGAAGGCTTTCGATGTCCACCACTTGGGGGCTGGTGCCTGCCTGGGAGCTAGTTCCTACCGTATCTGCCATTTTACCTCTTGCTGTCTGTCTCTGTGAGAATATACAAACGTGTGTTAATATTGTACAGGACAAGGGAGGACCGTTGTTGTTCCCATCACAATATTAACATGAGGGTCGGGAGCGAATAATGGGTTAGTAAGTGTTCGGTGCACGTGTGTGTAGTTAATGCTTGGGTAGTCCTAGGAGACTAATGAAGTTAGTAAGTGGGGATGAATTTACAAATTGGGGTCGGGGGGTTTATTACAGGTCTTAGGCTGCCAAATGCAATGGATGGGCTTTGTTTTTGGTTTCGTAGAGACTCTAGAGAGCTTTATCGGTATCTGGGTTTGAAAATGAGGCCTTTTAGAGACCCATTTACAATGGATTATATGCGTGCTCATGGGCCTTGGTGTGTTCCTGAGTGTTGAGAACGAGTGAATACTGGCTGTACGAGTCGATGGGTTATGCTGTATAGGCTGTGGCCTCGGCGTAGCTACTTGCGCCCGCAAGCAAGCCTTAGGCACCCAAATTTTTCTTGATTGTGGGCTAGCCTTCATCGACTTCTTGGGCACCCAAATAGATTTCACGTTAGCAGGAGAATTTCTGCACGACTTCTTATTAATGTCGTGTTGTTGGTTGCTGATAAGAGGCTTTGCTCGTGTGGTTGGCTTGAGTGCAACCGGGTGTTCGTCTTTCCTCACCCACACTTGGTTTACTTGTTGAGACATTTTGCTGCGCAGGTACTTTTGATTTCCGGCATAGGTAGTACTCTGCTTCTTCTGCCTTTGATCCACCTTTGGTTGCTGCCTCCTTCTGGCCTTTGGAAAAGAAGGGAGTTCCTTTGCATCCCTGGCTCCTTTTTTGCGAATATCATTCCTCTGCAACACATAGTTTTGGACAAGAACAACATGGTCATCTTCATGTGTATTCCTGGAAGGACCACGAGTCTGTGCCTTTCCTAGTTCCTTGAGTGCTCCATTATCCGACTCTACTGTAATTTGACTATGATTGACCCATACCTGAAGAAGTCCACTTCTTAAGTTTAAGTTGACTGCTTGGTCATAGATCCAATCTTGACCCAAGACAAGAGGTTCAGTGAGATCCTCGTCTTGACACACTAGTACTTTAACAGTCATTTTCTCATCATGAATGTAGAGGGAAAGTTCCACCTCGCCCATGCAAGGGGTTTCCACGCCTCCCAATCCTATGAGATATGCTTCCACAGGATTGACAGTTAATTGCAACGCTTGACAGTAAGACAATTTAACAGCACTAGTGGCTGCACCTAAGTCGATCAAGGCTCTTACGGTCCTTGCACTCTTTCCTTGTCCTATATCTAGGGTTATGAAAGGACGTCTATCAATTATCCTATGCGAGCTTGTTCCTGCAACTTCACACATGGCCATAGGGTATCCTTGATCTGCATAGTCATTCGTTCTAGGCTGATCTCTACCTTGCCTTCGTAATTTCATCCTTCTGATGCGTTCTAAAGCTTCTGCTTGAGCTTCTTCTCGAACTCGCTTTTCCTCCTCTTTGCGTTTCTTGGCAGTGTTAAGTCAGCTGAGCATTTCCTCCGTGAGGGGTTCCTGATACAACTTGACTCTGCAACCGCTAATATAGTTTGGGAGAACATCACCCTCTAATGTGGCCAATTGTACTGCTCCACTCGTGGAGATCCTATTGATGATCATTGGTCCGTAGCCTCTCTTTTCTAGTTTCCTTGCGTGTTGCTTCAGTGTGTAGACTAAAACTAGATCTCCTGCTTTCAAACCTTTATCCTTCACATGGGCATCGAAGTATGCCTTCTGTCTCTTCTTGGCTGCATATATTCCTGCAGCGGCTCTCAGTCTTGTTTCTCCTAATCGTTCAAGGTCAAAGATCCTCGAGGAGAGCTCATGACCCGTCCATTCGTGCTCTTGTGCTACTTTCAATGTAGGTATTAAGAAGTCCAAGGGTAGCACAGCGTTTTGGCCAAATACCATCTGAAAGGGGGTGGCTTGGAGTACCGTTTTGTAGGCAACTCGATATGCCCAAACAGCATGGTGTAGCTGTTTGTCCCAATCAGAGCGTTTTGTGTTCACTAATTTTGTCAGTACATTGCATAAGATCTTATTAGTGCTCTCAGCTTGTCCATTAGCTTGAGGGTGATAGGGGGCAGACTTCTTGTGTATACCAAGAATTCTTGGAGTAGGTTTTCAATCACTTCGTTCAAGAAATGAGTGCCTCTATCACTTACAAGCTCTATAGGTAGCCCATATCTCGTGAATACATTCTCAAACAAGAATTTAGCAGTTGTTTGAGCATCGTTCTTCGTCGTGGCTTTTACCTCTACCCACTTAGTTAGATAGTCTGTTGCAACAATGATGTATTCTGCATGAGAACCCTTAGCTGGGGGATTAATAGGACCTACGAAGTCTATTCCCCACTTAGAGAACGCACGTCCACCCATCATAGGTTTCAGTGGCATCTCATCTTTGCGTATAGGATACTGAGTCCTCTGACAGACATCACACCGTTTCACATAGGTATGTGCATCCATGTGAAGGGTAGGCCACCAGAAGCCCGCAAATAGTATTGCCTTGATCACCCGATCAGGTCCAAAGTGTCCTCCTGCTACACCTTGGTGAGCAGTTTCTAAGATCTTAAGATATTCACTTTCATGGACACATAGCCTCAGGTAACCATCTTTACCACGCTTATACAGATTATCACCAATGAGTGAGTAATCCTGGGCTTCTTGTTCTAAACTCCTTTTCCTAGCCAGAGTCATGTCTGGAGGAAATGTGTTTGTCCTCAGGAAGGATACTAGAGGTTCACTCCAATCTGGCACTATGGACACTTGATAAAGAGTGGCGTGTTCCACAGGTGGTTTAGTACAACAGATTGGGCATTCCTTGCACAACTTTTGGACATCCGCTTCCATAGTCGGCCAATGCACTCCGAGTCTCTTTAGGGTCTGTAAAGTTCGTTGCTTTGAGTAGTGTTGCTCCAACGCACCTACATGTGCTAATTGCAACCATTTAGCGTACTCATCCTCTTCTACGCAACAAGCCAAGATTCCTTGATCTGTGTGCTTGTACATGCTCCCTGCCATGATGTGGTACTTTTGGGCTTTTACATCCTCTCTATTCCGTGTGTTTACCACTGGATGGTTAGGCCCGTATGTCAATACTGGTACCAATGGCTTAGCCCACTGCGGCACCACTTCCAAATTAAACAGGTAAGCATCAGGAAGGTCATCTGACACTCCTTGTGGGGCTTCTCCAGATGTGAGCCTAGAGAGATGATCTGCTCTTAAATGAGTCTTCCCTTTCCTTACCACAACCTCAAAATCATATTCCATGAGCAAGAGAAACCATCTCACTAATCTTCTTGTATTGCATGGCTTGTTTACGAGGTATAGCAATGCCTGATGATCAGTAAAAAAATTAAACTTATTTGCAAGCAAATAGTGTCTAAATTTCTTAACTGTATATACCATGCCTAATCCTTCTCGCTCTATAGTGGTGTAATTCCGTTCAGCTGCATTCAATTGTCTGCTGGCATAGGCAATTGGAAGATCCATATTACCTTCACCAATAGGTTGTGCAAGCACACATCCAATAGCATAATTGGATGCATCCACATGAACATGGAAAGGCTTATTCCAATCTGGAGTGGTCAAGATTGGTGCTGAACACAATCTTTGTTTAAGCTCCTGGAAGGAATTCTCACATTCATCCGTCCACTCAAAGTTTGTCAAAAGTCCGTACATGGGCTTTACAATGACAGCATACATGTGTATAAATCATCGGTAATAACCACAGTGCCCCATGAAAGCTTGTACTTCCTTGACATTCTTTGGCCTAGGTAGCTCTGCTATGGCTCTCACTTTTTCTTCGTCGGTAGATATGCCATTCTTTGACACTATGTGTCCTAGAATCTTGCCTTGCCTGACCATAAAAACGCACTTTTCTGGGTTCAGGCAGACTTGATATTCTCTACATTTGTCAAAGATTTGTCTGAGTTCAGGAATATGGGTTTGTCTAATATTGGAATGAGCACAAAGATCATCAACATAGACTTCTAAACTCTTCCTCAGGAACTCCTTAAACACATGGCACATCAGCCTCTGGAAGGTTGCTGGTGCATTGGTAAGCCCAAATGGCATTACTCTAAAGGCGAAAATGCCCCATTCTGTGGCAAAGGCTGTCTTATGCTGATCCTCTGGAGCTATGGCTACTTGATTGTAACCCGAAAATCCATCAAGGAAGCTGTACACTTCCTTGCCTGCCACTCTTTCTAAGAGATGTTCTGTGATGGGAAGCGGATAGTTATCTCGAATCGTGGCCGCATTAACCTTCTTCAAGTTAATGCATACGCGCAGCTTTCCATTCTTCTTGGGCACCACTACAATGGGGGATACCCATTCAGTGTGCTCAATTTCATAGATAAATCCAGCTTCGACCAGTCTATCTATCTCTTCTTTGATCTTAGCAGCGTAATTATCGTTATAAGTATAGGGCTTTTGCTTAGAGGGTTTGGCATCTGAGGTCATGGGAATGGTGTGTGAGCATATGTCTGGATCAACACCTTTCAAATCCTTGTAACTCCAAGCGAATACATCTCTGTATTCTCTTAGCAAGGCAATTAACGCATACTCTTCTTCCTCTGTTAGGTCATGGCCTATGTACGTGCATCTCTCCTCTCCTTCTTCTAGGGCCACTACGATTTTCTTGGTAGTTTCTTTGTTATCATAGGCCTCTCCTGATTGTGCCTCTTGTTTAGGCATTCTTATCATGACTCTTCTGTCGTCTATCTCGTACTTCTTGAAATTTTCTGGGACCTCAAACAAAGATTCTTCCTCTTCTGGTGAGACTTCTCTCTTCTTTCGTTTCTTTCCTTCTTCCTTCGGGGTCACATGTGTTGCTAATCTTACATGGTTTGTAAGCTCTCCATGCCTCTGGGGTTGAAATTCTATTTCATGGAAGTATTCTTCATCTGATGCAAATGGTGGGTCCATAATGATTGACTCTAGATCGGAGTCACTTGCATCCTCAAATGCATCAGGGCTAGGTTCGCATTCTTCTAGAACTGCCTCTCCCATGATTGGCTCTATGGAGAAGACTGAAATGTCATAGCCATCCTCATCACCGTGAGGTGTCCATTGTTCTTCATTGATGGCTACGTCCATGGTTGCTAAAATTTCTGCCCAGCCATGGGGTTCGAATTCCTCATCTGGAAAGACTACAGGTGCATAGGCTGGGTCTTGAATGGGTCTATGAGTTTCGTTTGCACCTATTTCTCTGGCCTTTTCTCTCTTCTCTTCCTCTACTGCTACTTTGCACATCCATAAGTGGGTGTCTTCATGCATCCATGAGGATCCTGACCCTATGGAATGCACAGATTCCGTATCATCTTTGGCTCTATGGATGGGATTCCACTGGATAGGAGGTACATCTCTATGAGAGTAATCTTTGAGATTGACTTTGGTCGTAACACCTAAGTGTTGCAGGTACAAGGAATTAGTTCCCCAATCCTGTACCACTTGCAACTGTCGCATGAATGGTCTTCCCAAAATCATCTCATAGGCATGATTTTTGCTAAAGTCACATATAGCAAACATATGCTCAAACTCGACACCACAAGTGGTGAGAGTTATTCCTTCTAGCAATCCTAAGGGTCTCTCTATGTGACCATCGGCCATTTGCAACTTCATCCTCGTGGGCCTGAGTGCCGGCTTGCCCCAACGCTTCCATAGGGAAGTGGTGGCAATTGCAACTCCTGCACCTGAGTCCAAAATTGCCTTGGTGGTGTACTCCTGGTAGGTGATGGGAAGATAGGTGTTCCCTTCTTCACCTTCACACATATCTCCTATCTTGTCCAATGGAATTTCTGGCACTGTCCTATGGGATCCTACCCGGGAACGTGGTTTTGCAACTTCAGTTACTTGACTAGCTACATATTTCTGCGCTTTTGGTCTATCCTTAGGCAGTTCTTCCAAAGTGAGATCACGCTGCACCTTGGCGTTCTTTACTACCTTCGTGTTCCTAGGTATGACTGAGTCGTCGTTCCTTACCATGACTGTGGGTGCTCTCATACACGTGGACTTCGCTTCCCATGGGCCAGTGAAGTGGGGTAGCTCTTGTATGGAATTAGACTCAAAGTCCAATCTCTCGGGAGACTGAGTACTCTCATGTTCCCCGTAAATAGATGGGATGTCTTGTGGGAATTGGTCGTGTGCATCATCCACAAGTTCAAAGGGAGGGGCGACTTCACTTTCGTTATCCCATTTGTCTTCTTGAATCTCTCGTAGGAAGTCTGGTGCAAACCGATTCATAGAAGAAGAAGTGTCTGGCTCCGTAGAATTAGGCGCATAAGCAACCTGGGAAGGAGGGTTTATTCTATCGTTGGCTCTCTCCTCGTTCTCATAGTTGGCTGGAGCACAAGCTTCCTGGGGAGGATTATTGATTCCATTACTTTTCCGAACAGGCTCATACGCTCCCTGAGAAGGAATGTAGGCAACCTGTGGAGGTACGTAAGCTTTCGAGGGAGGCTCATCTGCCTTTTGGGGGGGGAAGATAAGCTTCTTGAGGAGGCACATGGGCTTCCTGAAGAGGCTGACTTATCCGTTCTCTTGCCCTTTCCTTTCTGTGAGGGGCCGGTTCCTTTTCTGATTGTGCAATTAGCCTCTCTATTCTTTCTAACAGTCCCTCAAAGTGTAACTGCGTCTTAGCTGAGCTAGAGATGTTAAAGAGGCGACTGGCTTCAAACATGGTCTGAGCCAATTCCACCATCTTAGCACAAATTTTAGTTCGTTCAAGCTCTAGCTCGGCTCTAGGGTAGCATTTTTCATGATCGGTTATGGTTGGCCCTTCTTGGATTCTGGCCTGATATGCTTTAAGCATCATATTAAGGTCTTCGGGAGTGGGATCTGCTAGGACTGATCCTACTCTAGGGGGTGGTGGGTTTAGGTGAGGTGGGTTGGAAGGTGGCTGGTCGGATGGCGATGGGAGTGGTGGTGGTGGGGTAGTGTGGGAGGGAGTTTGAGTTGTGAGTTCGGTTATTCTGGCTCTTGTTTCTCTTACGCTTTCCTTGAGTTCACACATCTTTTTAGCCCATTGTCTTTTCATTCTTTCCCGACTATCTTTCCAAGCTCTAGTCCTTTTCTTGGTTATGCTCTCTGTTTCACTAGCCTCTGGGCCCTTTTCCTGACCTACACCCTGGTTTTGCTGCAGTGCTTGGGCTCTAGTGACTACCTGTACTGGTGCAGTGGAAGTGACACTTCCTGAGAAATCTACAACCAACCCAATCACATTAATGGGAGTGATTTTTGGCATATTATTAGGATTTTTAGGGCAATCTCGTAAGAGATGCTCTTTTCCACAGTCTTGGCAAAAGCCTTGGATCGTCACTGACTGGGGTTGTGTAGGTGGAGGCAAGGGACAATCACGAATGAGGTGATCTCCTTGACATCTGTAGCACGGTCCTCTTGGGAATGGAGGTCTTACTTGCCTAGGTTGAGGCCTAGGGTTGGGGTTTGCATACATGATGTTTGTGTAATCTGACTCCCAACTAGGTTCATTTGGCTCTTCGCTGTAATAGGACTCACCATGTTTTGGAGACTGCATGTAGTACGCCTGGGGACTATCGACATGTGTAGAATCAAAGCTATGGTCATTGGGGTCACTTTCAGAAAGCAAGGATGTTACAGGGACTATAGCTCTATTCAGGTTCTCTTCTGCAGCAGTGTACTTTACCGGAATCACATTGGCTGGGGCAGGGGGTTGTTGTGCTAACACAAGTTGAGGCCTTTGTTGGGCTTGATATGGTTGCTGATAAGGTGGCTGTGGCCTGCCATATGGCTGAGGAGGGTACTGGTTCTGGTATCTTCCCTATGGTGGATAGGGTTGAGGGTAGGTTTGCCTAACTGTTTGCTTATTGTAAGGGCAATCTTGTGCGCTATGATTGGTGTACCTTCGTTCTATGGTGCAATATTGGCTATTTGGATTGACCTGGGGTTGAGCCATAATGGGACACACGTTTGCCATATGGTCACCACCGCATGTATAGCACCTCTTCGCTGGGGTAAACCTCGGAATCTGTTTGCTAGAGACGCCTAGTTTTTGGGCCACTTTCTCTGCGAGTTCCTCAATTGATGTGGACTGCGTGGAAGAGTGACTAGATGCACTATCTGAATCTTTGTAGATTTTGGAAAGCTCTAGTTCTTCCCCTAGGTTATCTTCAATGTCAATGCACATGCATACACACTCTTCTATAGTCCTAGGGTCCTTCAGATACACATAGGATCTCAATTTCGTACTCAGCAATCCATCAAGGAATAAGGCTACTTGTTTGGCAGATGTTGGTAGCTCCGAAACAGGGCATCTTTCAAGATATTGTCTAAATCTTCTTCCTGCCAATCTTACAGTCTCTTGGGGAGTCTGTTTGAAGCTGTGAATCAATGAGGAGGTATTGTGTTTTATGCCACTCTTAGAGAACTCTACAATGAAAGCCTCTAGGAGTTGGTCTATGCTCCTGAACTGGCGCTCATCCAATGGTTGAAACCATGTAAGTGCTGTGTTCCTAAGGGTTAGACCGAAGGCATTGTACTGCGTGAATAGATCCTCCACTTGTTCAGCTCTCAAGACTTGCTTGAACTCCGCCACATGATCATAGGGATCTCCTGTGCCATCAAAGTAATTCTTCATGGACTTAACCAGCTGGGTCGGTCTCAAAGTTCTTGTGTGCTCTCTAGGTCTCGGCAGAGGGAATCGATCCACATTTCTTTGGTTCCTGTGAGCTCTAAGCATCTCAGGTTCTACCCTATTCGTCTCCGTCCTCGTTCTTTCTCTGCCCATTGGGTTGGCAAAGCTTACTTCTGGTCTATCTCTACTTCTGTCTCTTTGAGCTCCATGAGCTTGGGATGTTCCAGCTCCAGGGTGACCATAAGATACATTCGATCTTGGTTGGGGGAAAATGAATTCACCCTTTCAAGTGTAAGCATGCCTATCATTTTCTGTCACCACAAAGATCCTTTCCGAAGTGTGATCTAAGTAGGTCACTCTACCTGGGCTATCCGGATCCTTAAACTCATAGATCATGATAGTTCCTATATCAGTTGGCTGATTAGATTTATACCTCCAAAAGGCTTTGTCAGTTTCTCGATTGAGGAGCAACTCTATGCTCTTGTTGTCTTGGGGAACCCACTCAGGTGTGATAATCCTAGTGAGAACAGATTTGCCTCGAGGGGTTCTAGGTTCTGCCCCCATGTTTCCTTGTTCCAAGTCACCTAAGTCCGCCTCTGAGATTACATTCCCCAATTCATCTCTGTCTGGGTGACTGGTGACTACGTATATGGTTCCTTCTTTGTCCAGGTATGCACCGTTTTCAAACTTGACTGCTGGGTGCTCTAGTCCAATGGATTGATCAGGATTTTTAATCTGGACCACGGATCTTCCTAGGCCGTCCTCATAGATGCTAGCACCTAATCGGTTGGTCCTAAGGTATTCCAGCTGTGTTTTGTAAGGGCCTTCTACCCTGTACAAGTAAGGCACACCTGAACTTCCCGTAGGTCTGTCCATGCCTTGAGACATCTCTGACTCACTGGTCTCAGAGCTAGGGTAGTACGAGTGGTGGCTCAACTGCTGGGCCCAAGACCTAGCAGTGTGGTTAACACTAGCCTCTGAAGACCTAAGGCTCTGTCTCTCCCTTACTAGATGTCGTCCTGATCTGAGGTTCATATGCCTATCTAAGTAGCCCAATTCTTTGCCCAGAGTACAACCTCGTTGCTGGTTACTTTATATTAGTCGCTTGGTTCTTTTTAGTTATTCCTCGTGTTTAAGGTCTTGTCTGATATTACGTCGTCAGGAATACTTGAATGTTCTTCGTGCTTTCAGGGTGATCGTTCCACGTTAGGTTCTTTTCCTTATTGTTATCGACAGTACAGAGATCAGGTTTTTAGCTTGAACTTGAGTTTTTAGGTAGTCTTCAACTTGATACCTGCCTATCGTCGCCCTGACTTACTCCTACCTCTAGTCGTTCTTAGCCTAAGCTATGAATTGATAGAGGGGGTTAAAAGTTTCCAACCTTTTGTTTCCTGCTTGGTTGCCCTTGAGTGCCCAAGAAGTGTGTTCCCAAGCTTGCACTTACACTTGCTTAGAACGCCTTTCGATGCTCTCAATAGATCTGTAAGAGTTCCAAAGTTAGCTTAAAGATTTAAATTCTAAAGACAGAACCAATGATTTTCCTTCCTGTAGCACAAACACAAACTTGCATAGTGATTTTTAAGAATGGCTACGCGTAAAAGTCAATCAATCGTGGAATTTCAGTCGATCGCGATCGACGATGTCAATCGCGATTGACAGAGGTGTCGGTCGTGGCTGTCGATCGCGATCGACGGTATCAATCGCGATTGACAGGGTCCTACATGGCAGTCAGTCGATCGTGGAGGTCTCTCGATCGCGATTGACAGGGTCTGTCGGTCGCGATTGACAGGGTCTGTCAGTCGCGATTGACAGAATTTGTCGGTCGCGATTGATAGAAAACCTCGGAGTTTTTCTACTGTTTTTAATGTTTTAGGATGTGCTCCTTGTGCTTGTTCTAGTGGTGCACTCAAATTTGTAAAAAACCAAAAATTTCTGTCAATCGCGATCGACAGAAGCCTGCGACCGCGAGACAGTTTCGTCGAGTTTCGTACCTGCGCAGGAAGCTGGGGATGGTGATTCGGCAAGGTCCTGCAAAAAGCTCAAGAAACATGCAAGAAAACACACATGCAATATCGCTCTCTCGCTCTCTCTCACAAGTGAAATGAGGGAAATGAGGTGGGGAAGGTGATATGATCAAAAAACAGAAATTTTTGCGATGATGGAGATGGAGGTGGGAGATGGTGATGTTGATGATGGTGATGAAGATGGTGAAGAAAGTAAAAGAAAATCGATGAGAGTGAAGAAAATACCTACAACTCCAACGCGTCAACTCTACGTCTTACCATCACACGCTCGTCCTCAAAGTTCGATCCCTGGCAACGGCGCCAAAATTTGGTGTAGCTCAGTGATGAGTAGCACCTCCTTTAATGTCAATCCGGGAAGAAGTGAGGATGGTATGAAGACCTCGAGCAAATGGCGGCACAAGTGCGTGAGTGAGAAGCACACTAGCATGCACACACATACACACACACGCGCACACACGGCAAGACAAAGAGGGAGAATCAATGGAGTTCTTAGATTACTTTCAAAGCTCTTACAAGTTTGTTTCAATTACAATCTAACCTCAAAAATGAGCTCTCTAGCTCTTTTTATAGTTTTTGGCTAAGTTTTGGCCCTGTCCAGACCTAGTGTCCGGCCTAGTTAAAAATTAGGTTCCAGGGCTTATTTGAGGGCTCAAACGATATCTAAAAAATACGAAAATTGGCAGGTAGATACTTCTAAAGCTCCTCAAGCTCAAGGACTCCTTGGCTTGCACAAAATGGAGCTACAAAAAGATGAATTGGTATTTACAATGGTGTTTAGTGATGAAAATCACTTTGAATGGGTGTAAAGGATTTGAAAATTTAAAGGTTGCCTTAGTGCTAGATCTGCGTGAGTGCTCGTACTTGCTTCTTCATGAGGAAAATTACTGGCCTATTTGCCAGATCTTCGTTGACTCCCTTGTCTGCTGCTAACAATCTGATTTAGGTTTGAAGCTATTTTCTGATGCAGATTGGGCTGGCTCCAAGGAAGATAGAAGGAGCACTTCAGGTTATCTTACCTTTGCATGTTCAAAGCTTATTTCATGGTCATCCAAGAAGCAACCCACAGTTGCTCTCTCTTCTACTGAAGCTGAATATAGAGGTCTTGCCATAGCTACACAAGAAGCTATGTGGATGAAGAAATTATTCAAAGATCTTGGATTGGAGTTTGGAACTCCAACTATTTTTGGTGACAATATGAGTTCTATTCATTTGGCTGCTAATCCTATTTTTCATGCAAGGACTAAACATATTGAAGTTCATTATCACTATGTACGAGAAAAGGTTCTAAGCAAAGAGATTCAAATATCATATGTGTCCACTCATCAACAATGTGCAGATATTCTAACCAAAGCATTGGATGGTACAAAGCTTTGCAAATTCAAGGCTATGATTGGTTTGCAGGTAATCTTGGAAGATTGAAGACCTCAAGCATACTTGGCTTGAGGGGGAGCTGTTGGAGCAAGTCTATGACAAGCCTAAGTATTGGCTTGAGTCCCACAAAGTCATAGAAAAAGCCTTAAAATGAAGACTATGTAAAGTTCACTTGTGAACTACCTCTTGTAACTTTTGAAGAGTTTACTTAATGTAAAAGTGAAAGAATCTTAAGTGGTTGAGTCCACTTGATCAAGAATGGAAAGAGGAGCCACGAATTCATGATTTGTGGTAGGTAGAGAATCAAATCAATCATTGATTGATTGGAGAGTGATTGAGGGAAGTTAGCCTCCCAAACTCAACTATAAATAGATGGCAGTTTTAGTCGTGGTTAGAGAGACCTATGTGAAGACCTCCAAGAGCTGAGCTTTATGCCATATCAAGGTGTGATTACAAGGCACACATATGTATCAGTAAGTCATTGTATTGTACAAGCAATATACTTTCATTTTCATGATTATTTGAGTTCATCTTTCCATGTTCTTGTGAAGTGTACTACTCACTGCCATTACTCTCAGTTTTTCTCAGTCAGCTTGCAGAGATGTTTTCTCTGAGCTTGGTGCATCATTTTCAGTGATTTAACTTGATTAAGTTAGCTCTATAAGTCTAATATATTCTCACAAATTTTCATGTCATTTGGATGTTGCAATATTCAGTTATGTTCAGTTGAAGTCAACAGTGTCTGTGCATTTTCACTTCTCTGTCAGGTACCCGACTTTTTCACTCACCTTGTCAGAGTCATTTCTCAGTGGTTACTCATCCAAATTCAGTGATTTAAAGGTTGTTGGATTCAGCTTACTGTCTAGTATAACCATAAAAATTTTCATAATTATTGGATTCCTACATTTTGAGTTATGTTTATTTTTCTGCTCAGAGAATTATGTAAAACACTAGACAGGTGTATGAACCAAGAATAGCAAGTTTTCACCTCTGAGCTAACTCCAACTTATCTGTTTTGATCTATCTTTTTGAGAGTGATCTTCCAAGGTACATAGGGTGTCTAATACATCCATTGGCAAGCTAAAAGGGCCCACCATGTACTTCTAGAGTTCATTTGGTTGGTGTAGATCAAGGATTTTGCAACACCTCTTCATCTTCAAGCACATACCTATCCATCTCTTCACACTACTGATCATACAATGGCTTATCCTATGCCAGACTTAGAACATGAAAGGATGCAGAAGTGTAAACAAATCATATGGGAAGTGCAATTCAAAATGGGGGAAGTAGGCAATTCTCAAAAAATAGTTGAGGAATCTGAGACAAGAAAAACAAGAGGAAATAGTATCAAGGAAGAAAACCCACAAGTAACATTCTAGGTGAATATAGATAAACAATGCACAATTCTATATCATACCACATGGGAAGATTTTCTGAAACAAAATCCTCACTTACAGAACCAAATCAAAAAATGGGAAACAACACCAGAAAACCTTCACCCACAACTACAGGAAATAGAGGAGTTGTGGTATATTGCCATTGATAAGATAGGAGGATATTGTGAAGGAGAAGAGGGAAACTCAACCTTAAAAATACAATTTGGTAAAAACCAGGCCAAAGCTATTCTGGATAGTGGATCAGGAGTGGCCATCATGACTAAACAAACTTGGGAAAAATGGGGAAAAAATGAATTATTACCCACCAAAATGAGATTGCAACTTGCAGATGGACACATTGAAAAACCCCTAGGAATATGAGAAAAAGTGATTGTGGACATATGTGGAATAGAGATAGAACATACCTTTGCTATAGTGGAATTCCCACAATCCACTTCATATGAAATATCCTAGGAAGACCATTTATGAGACAAATGCAAATTGTGCAAGATTGGGGTAATGATTGCTTATACCTGCAGAGCAAAGGAAGAATAACCAAAGTAAATCTAAGAAATGGGCACTACTGTAACATATCTCCTCAAGAATGGTATAAAATACATCAGAATCAAGAGTTGAGTGAGGAATCAGAAATGGAAGACCAGGAGGAAGCTGAATCAGCAGTATGGAAATGCAATATGATAAGTAATCTTACAAACAGGAAAAGGAGATTGACAAGAGAGGATTGTGTGGAAGGAAGGAAGTTACAAGATGAGAACTATGTACCGCAACAATTCAAAGATGAGGAATTTGAGCCCTATGGGTGGAATCAAATTTTGGCTACCATGGATCTAGCCAGTGATGAATATGTAGGAGTGGAATTTCAAAATGAAGAAGGATACGATGTTTTTCACATTGGAATACAAATGATAAAGGTATCCAGAACAGAAGAGGACATAGAAGAAGAAATGATATTAGAAAAAGGGAAGACTCAATTTTTGGAAGAAGTAAAAGCCAAAGATGCTATTAAAGATAAAATCTCAGGCAAGTATAAGAAAAACAAACACAAGGAAATAAAAGAAAATCAGGGGGATGAGAAGAAGACAAGGGAAACAAACAAAGATCAACAGTTTGATGTACCAGCAAATTTCAAGACCTATGAAGTAGAAAACAGACTACTTCTCAAGAGGAAACCAAAGAGGGAAAAGAAGAAAGGGGAGGCTTATGATAATGAGGAACAAACTAAGAAGACCATGATCACTCAGGAAGAGGGAGAAGAAAGACATATTGTAGTGGTTGATGGCATGACACCTCAAGAAGAGGAGGCACTAAGAAACTTGGCAAGAAACTATAGGGATGTGTTTGCTTATAGCTATAAGGATTTGAAAGGTATTGATCCTAAAATCTATGAGCATAAGATTCCTATTACACCTGAGGCAAAACCTAGCAAATAGAGACATTACACATTCAATGATAAATACTCTCCTAAAATAAAGGAAGAAATTGACAAGCTTTTAGCTGCCAATTTCATCTATGAAATAGAGTATACAGAATGGATATCTCCTATAGTTGTGGTACCAAAGAAGAATGGGAAACTTAGGGCATGCATTAACTTGAAAAAGGTAAATGCAGCAACTATAAGAGATAATTATCCACTGCCTATAACAGATCATCTTCTAGAAAGATTTGCAAGGAAGGAGGTTTATAGTTTTTTAGATGGTTTTTCAGGATACAACCAGGTTCCTATAGCATTGGAAGACCAACATAAAATTGCCTTTTCCACAAAATGGGGAATTTATGCTTTTAGGGTTATGCCCTTTGGGTTAACCAATGCTCCAACAACTTTTCAGAGGTTGATGTGTCATATCTTCAAAGAGTTCCTGAGGAATGTAATGGAAATTTATGTAGATGATCTTTGTACTTTTTCATTAAAAAGACAAGATCACTTGCAGGATTTAGAAAATATATTTAGGAAATGCAAAACCTACAGAGTATGTTTAAATCCAAAAAAGTGTGTATTCTTTGTAAGACAAGGAAGAATGTTAGGTCACATAGTCTCTAAAAATGGAATTTCAACTGATGAGAAGAAAATAAAGGCCATAGTAGAGCTTCCAAGACCTACAAGTGTAAAGGAACTTCAAACTTTCATGGGACATTGTGGGTACTATAGGAAATTTGTACACAAATTTGCTGACATAGCCAAACCATTATATGCCCTAATTACAAAGTTTGAGTGGACCAAGGAGTGTGACCAAGCCTTTGAAACTTTAAAAACTTGTTTGGTAACAACCCCAATTCTGAAAACACCTCAATGGGATAAAATTTTTCATGTCCATGTGGATGCTTCAAATTATGCTTTAGGGTGTGTGTTAGCACAACCAATAGAAGGAAGCAAGTTAGATTTTCCAGTGGCTTATGCTAGTAGGCAATTGAATCTAGAAGAAAAAAATTACACAACCACTAAGAGAGAGGGATTGGGCATGGTAATTGCTGTAAAAAAAAATCGACATTACCTTTTGGCCAACAAGTTTAAGTTCTTTGTAGACCATCAAGCTCTATTATATTTGGTAAACAAACCTTGTCACACTGGTAGAATAGTCAGATGGTTTCTTTTGCTAATGGAATTTGAGTTTGAAGTGGTGGTCAGACAAGGGAAGACACACTTGAGAGCAGATCATTTATCTCGAATTCAGTCTAAAGAACCCAGTTCACCTTTAGTTGACAATGTGCCAGACACTTATTTGTTTAAGGTAGAAAGTGTTCCTGAGTGGGCATTGACTTTAGTACCATTATTAACCATGGGACCTTGCAGGACAGTTGGGAACAATGCACACCTAGTATTACAAAGCAGGAACTTTATGTTACTAGCTGGGCATTTGTATCATCTCAACCACACAGGCATCTTGGAATATTGTACTCCTGAGGAAGAGCAACAAGAATATCTGAGGAGAGCTCATTGTTGGAACCCTTGCACTCATGCTTCTAGGGTAGTCACCCTCATTAATCTCAATAGGATGGGGGTACATTGGCCTAATAAGATTCAAGATGTAACAAAATACATTGCTAATTGCAAGAAGTGCCAAATATTGCAAGATTCAGAATTCATAACTCTATATTGGTTCCAGAAAAATCCAGATTGGAGTGAAAATATCATTGAGGAACTGAAAAGGAAGAAGAAAGGAAAACAAGTTATAGCTGGTGCAGATTCCAAAAATCTACAAGTAATCTCTGAAGAATATCAATTGATAGGAGAACAGTTGTATAAGAGAGGAATGGATAGATACTTAAGAATTTGTGTTCTTGAGAATAAATATCTGGAAATGTTGGAACTGGCACATTCTGGAGTGGCAGGAGGACACTTCTCAAGTGACAGAATTGCTAAACTCATTTTATATTCTGGCTTTTGGTGGCCAACCCTATTTTCTGATGCAAGAACCTATGTAAAAAGGTGTGATGTCTGTCAGAGGGTGAGTCAACCAAATAAAAGAAATGATATGCCATTAGTTCCATTAATTTCAGCCAGAGCCTTCAGTAAATGGGGGTTGGATTTCATTGGACCTATACATCCTCCAGCAAAACAATCCCATGCTGAATACATCATAGTGGCTACAGACTACCTGACAAAGTGGGCTAAGGCCAAAGCCAGAAGAAGGAATGATGCTCATACTACTGCCAGATTCATATATGAAAATATTATCACCAGATTTGGACTTCCAATTGAATTGGTAAGTGATAGGGGGACCCATTTTGTAAACCAAATCATAGAAAACATCACTGAATATTTCCTGATTAGTCATAGAAAGTCAGCCCCATATCACCCACAAGCCAATGGGTTAGCAGAAAGTACTAATAAAGTACTTTGTACTGTACTATCAAAATTAGTAAACACAAATAGGAATGACTGGGATTTCCAACTTAATCATGTCCTATGGGCTTATAGAGTGGCTTATAAAACTGCAATAGGAAACACACCATTCAATCTAGTATATGGACAAAATGCAGTTCTACCTATGGAATTCCTTATTCCAACATTAAAAGTAGGTAGTCACTACAATTGGACTGGACATGAACTATCTGAAAGAGTAATAGAGTTGGAAAAATTGTTAGCATCTAGACTCCAAGCCATTATGAGTATATATGTGGACAAGAAAAGGCAAAAAGCTTATCATGATGTTCACATAAAAGAAAAAGATCTGTAGGAAGGAGATCTAGTTTTGGCTTACACAGTCAGAGAACATCAAAAAAAGTTCCAGAAAAAAGGACATGGACCATATATTATACATCAGATAAGCAACAGTGGAGCCATTCAACTAGCTAACATAGACAGAGAAATCATGCCAAATTTCATAAGTGGATGTAGAGTCAAGAGGTATGACTGCCCATTAACTGTTGATGAATGGAGAAGGTTGCAACGAGCTCAAAATAGGAAAAAAGAAGAGGAAGACATTAGAAAAGAGGCTCAATAGGAAGCAAAGGAAAGGATAAGAAAAATCAAAGATCTTAGGGAAGCCTGTTTGTGTGAAACTCCTTTAAAACCAAAAGAACATGTTCATGTGATAACAATGGATTTTCAAAATGAAAACATTAGGGTTTTGATACATTCTAGAGCACAAGTGAATCTGATTAGTTCAGCTTTGGTAAGTAAATTTAACATAAAAAGAACTAAAATCAGAACCTTAATCAAAACTTTGGAAGGTCAAATAGTACAAAGCATGTCTTCACTGTCTATTGAAGTTAAGTTCAATAAAGAATATATGAAAATAGACTGTGAAGAATGGCCAGATCATTTGATGTCTGAAAAAGTGATTTTAGGTCAACCATGGCTCCAACAAGGTAAAGTGGTTTTGGATTTTGAAAAAATGAATCTTAAATTAAAAATAAATGACAAAAGGTTTTTAATATTTTTATTGAGTAATGAAGAACAAGAAATTCAATCAGATCTTCATGACATACACTTGGAAGGATTTACTTTTGCATTTGAAGATACACAGACATTACCAATACAAATGATTAATGATCAAGCTTCATGTAATCAAAATCAGAAAAAGATTGGAAGAACAAAGAAGGGTGGAGAGATAGGCAGAAGGTGGCAATCATGGCATTGTCCAAAGAATCAAAACATCAGAACAAGAAGCACATGGAATCAAAGTCTACAGGAAGTCCGCTCATCAAAACAGAAATCCAGGACAAAATGGATATGGAGGCCCAAAAATCCTACAA
This sequence comes from Ceratopteris richardii, assembly GCA_020310875.1. Classification (NCBI taxonomy): domain Eukaryota; kingdom Viridiplantae; phylum Streptophyta; class Polypodiopsida; order Polypodiales; family Pteridaceae; genus Ceratopteris; species Ceratopteris richardii. The sequence goes on along the minus strand of CM035428.1, from coordinate 159,687,822 downwards.
AATGCTTATCCGAAGGAAATGGTTGTTTTCCTGAAACGAGGACAATTAGAGTCAGGAAGTATTGGGTCAAAAAATCAGAGTTATTCCAATGGAAAAAAGATCATCCATATTTAATCTGTATTTAGAAAATCATAACATGTTGAAAATTATGACAAAAATATTTGACCTGATTCTCTTTTCTAAAGAGAGAATTAGAAGGGGAAGAAAAGAAATAGAAAAAATTATTATTATTAAAAAAATAATAATAATAAAAAAAAAGGAGAAAGAAAAGTTGAGAAAAATTGTTTATTTTCCCTTCTTTTTTACAAAAATTATATAGCACAAAGCAAGATTTGGGTAAAAGGGTAGTAGATTTCTATTTATTTTGTGTTAATTTTTCTATCATTGGTAAAAAGGGAGTGCACTAAATATCTTGCTACACCTGTAATGATCACTTTTTGAGTCTTGTTGAAGAAACATAATTTATTTTGAATTTTATTCTCATTTTTATGTCATGACATCTCACAATAAAGATTACTTTTTTATTTCTTGTGACTCATGTGGGTGGGGTTTTTCTTTGTGTATTTTATTCTCCTCAGAATGGTGAATGCAAAGGAGTTATCAATTCATGACTTCAAGGTAGAATCAATCACTCTATCAAGAGGCCATTGGTTCCTAGACAGTGAAGCTGGGGAAGAACAGGTGAATCTAGAGTCAGATGAAGAGCTAGAAATTCCAGAAGCTGAGAAGGTGGTGAAGGAACTCAAGGAGACCTTAAGCATAATTGGTCAGCACATATTCACAGTGGGAGTAGGAGGATATAAATATACGATGCTGTGTCAGGAGTTCTACAGATTTCAAAGAGTTGCTGTCAATATGAAAAGATGGAAGGCAGTAAGGTTGCACAAATTATTGGAAGAACCCATCTTTTTCATTGATTTTGAAAGAGTGGCACAAGTAATGAGCAGTCTGCAGGAAATAGGAAAAGGGAATGACGCTTATTTCCGTTGCAAAGTCAAGAACAAGGATAATCAGGAGGTGGGTATCACTATAAAAGCAAAACATATCAGAGCAGCCTTACAATTCTACCCTATGGGAACCAAGCTTGATCCCAGCTTTGTAAAGAAGAATAATGAAACCTATACAGGGTAAACAAAATTCACTGACTTCAAAGGAAGGGAGAATGAAGAATATGCCACAAGGATGTTCTTACAATATTTCTGCTTCCCAAAGTTACCACGGTATACCATGCCACATAAATCTGTTACACTACTTATGCTTAACAACAAGGACAGAACCAAGCCCTTTGGAGTAATGGATGTGACACCATACATCCATGAATAAATGAAAGAAGCAGCAAAACACTGGGAACAGAAAAAATTCATGAATGGAGCCCAGTTTTTAACCAGGATCATTTATCATGTCCTAGGAATGGAAGATCAATTAAAACTGGCTCCAGAGGCACAATATTTTAGAAATCTTATGTCAGGAATCAAGAGTCCTCCAAGGAAAATGGCTGAGAGGGAAATAGAAGGACAAACCCGCATGAGGGACACATCAAATTCAGGAAGAAGAGGAAATAGTAGTGACAAACAATGTTCAGGAAGTCACAGGAGGAGTAATGGAAAAGGAGATTATCCAAAGTATAAAAGATGTACTTCATGATTTGAAGAATAATGAAGAATTTAAAACCAATAAAGATCAAGAACAAGAGGGAGCAATGGATCTCATGGACATTGATGAGCAGGAAGGACACAAAGAACAAAAAAGTATTGATCAGGTCAAAATTTTTGAGGAGACTGAATCAATTCTAGTCGAGGAAAAGGAAGGACAGGAAGAGCAAACAGGTAAAGGTCAGGTAAACTCTGTTGAGGAAATTGAATCTACTCTAGTTCAAGAAACCCTAATCTAGGAAAAGGAGGTACAAATGAAGGAAGGACACCTCTCTGAAGAGAAGCAACAGGTGATGGAGAACAAAAAGGTACAGGGAATAAAGCCAACTTCAGATGTCTTAGAGCAGAAGAATCTGGGTGCTCAGATTTTGGAACATGAAGAGGACATGGCAGATCCAGAAACACTGGAAACTCATCCAAGCAATGAAGAACACCAGGCCAAGGATATAGAATATGAAGAAGAAGAGGAAGAGGAGAATGAATGCAAAGAAGACAAACAAATAGAAGCTAAACAAATGGAAATGGAAGGGGGATTGGAAAGAATACCCAAGAATATAAGATCAGCTTGTCAGATTATAATGAGCAACATTGAGCAGTTCAGACCTTCAAGCAGGAATATGATCATTTCAGGAATGGTAGCAGAGTCTGAATTTTAGAAAGGCAGTATGATCATTAAAGAGCACAAAAGGGAGAAGGAACAAATGTCAGAACAACTGAGGAACGTGCAGGAGAAAAATGAGGAATTTACAAACAGAATAATTGCTTTGGAAGAGTTAGAAGTGCACAAACAAAATAGAATTCAATATCTAGAAGAAAAGAGTGTAACAACTAACAGAGCAGAAAAATAAACTGGAAATGGAGCTGAGAAAAATTGAAGGAAGATATAGAACCTTGCAGACTTCTTATCAGATTTTGACTAAAGCAAATGAAGAAATCAACAAGCTATTATTGGAGGAAGGTCAGATAAAGGATGAAAGTCAGACAGCTCAGATGACAGAGGAAGAAAAGGAAGAATTACACAAAGAGATTAAGAGATTACAACTAGAATTGAAAGAAGCCAAGGAACTAGAGAAGTAGGCTAGTATACATGCTGCTACATCAATGAGAGGATATAACAAGTTGCACATGGATATGGAAAAAGAAAGAAGTGATTGGCAGACAAGGAGGGAAAAGGAAAAAAATGAATGGATAAAAGAAAGAGATTTATGGGCAAAACAGAATGGAAGTCTGATGATGACAATAGAGGAATTACAGAAAAAGTTGGACAAGCCACAAGTTCAGGAAGAAACACATGTAGAGACCACACATACAGAAGAATATGAGGTAGGAAATAATGATGGAATACCACATGGCAGTGAACCAACCAATAAAAGACCAGAGGAAGAATATTCAGAAGAATTTGTAAAAAAATTGCTGACAAATAGAGATTCTAGAATGGATTTTATCAGGAAAATGCATGATGAATATGAAGATCAAATTGTCACATTTGCATTGAATAAGGGGATTAATCTAGACCAGCATCATTGGGTTGCAGACGGATTGGGTATACCATTGTGTATGATCATGGAGAGTATTAAGAACTATCAGTTGGCCAGAGTTGGGCTACCTCCAAATAAATATCTAGAGTATGAAGAGGATATCAATGTGACTAAAGAATTATTTGAAAGAGCCAATTCAAAGTGGAGGAACAAATGGTTGGATGCAAATAAAGAATGCAGGAAAATTTGGAAGGAGGCACCTCTTCACTTGAAAATTAATCCAGCTTATTGTCCAGTAGCAAGAAGAAGAGAATGGATGATTTTTTGGGAAAGACGGAGAGAAGGTCAAATCCCACCTAAATGGTTGAATTTCCCAAAAATAGCCGGGCCAAAGGCAGGAACATGGCCTACAAAAAATTACATGGTGGATACAGCTGAGTCTGTTATAGCTACATACAAAGATGTAAACGATCTTGCATGCATTTTACTGCTCAGAGTAATGAAATTGATTTTGGCCTGTATAGAAACATACACCGATACAGATATCAGAACATTAAATTACATTGGCTTCAATTCTCCAACAGATGCACTATTGTTTGATCTTAGTGAAACACCCGATAGAATCTGTTTAATGGCATACTACAGCAGAGTAATATTTTTGGGCAGTCACTATTTACAAATTTTTGAAGATGCATTCGATTATGGGTTTTTTGAGAGAGAGTCAGAGATATTCGGAAACTTGTCAGTAGTCACCAAGTCTCGCCTTACTGCATATGAAGCTGCTTACACAGAATATTTGAAAAAGGATGTGATTGATAAACCAGAAGCTGCACTATAGTGGAGAAAAGCATTGTTTGAAATGATAAATAACCTGAATATTACAGAAAGGAGAAGTCATGACTTATTGTCACAAGTCTATCAAAGAAAGAAAAAGTGAAGAAATCAATCAGGACATAAGAGCAGGAAAGTCTTTTGTCAGGAGCCAAAAGGTTTAGGAGGGGAAGGATGTTAGAAGATGTATTTTTTGAAGCATTTTGGATGAAAAATAATTGTAAAATGACAAAAACTTGTAAAAATATTTATGCAACTGATGTAAAAATAAGGAAGAGTCTTCCTTATGTATGGGTCTTTTGGGCCTTCTATGTGAGTCTTTAGAAAAAACTCATCTTTGCATGGGGAGTTCAACAAAGGTTGAGTTTCTTTACATATATCATGCTCATGTAATGGCTCATAAGGTTGTGTGGTTTGAGATCGATCTAGAGATTCATTGATACATGTATCCTTATTACACATAGAATCTCTAGATATACAAATAGGTGATGGATTTTCATGATTGACAATGGATCTGACATCAATTTCCATAGTGTTGTTACACAGTGTTTGCTTATCCTCTTCTTGATAAGCCAAATGTGGCACATCATTGCCCATGGATTCATGAGAGGAATCCAAATTAAGAGGAAGAGAGGGCCCTTCATCATCCCCCAAACACTTGGAGTCCTTCATTCCTCCATTCGCCAAGGTTTCCTGCGACTTACTCAAAGAAAGATTAGCTAAAAAAGCATGAGTGGAAAGACTATTTTGTGGATTAAAAGCACAATCTTTGAATAGGTGATCATATCCACAATCCTTACAATGAGGATAATCATTAAGATTCTCAATGGACACACATGTAGAAGTAGACATTATAGATGGACACGACACTTCAAACTCTTGATGACTTTCAATAAACCTTTGAGTGCCTACGACCAAGTCTTCATCTATACCTTCCATGACAAAAAACGTTTCAAAAAACTCCATACCATTCACCACAATAGGCAACACAACTTGACCCATGCAATCATAATTTTCACCATTCATGAGGATAGATGAATGAGTGGTTAGTTGAATGTTATCCAAAATAATTGTCACTAAATCAATATGAATTAAATTCCACTCACAATTAGGGTTAATATAAGCACTCATATTTCTATTGTCATGACCAATGAATACATTTACAAAAGTGTTGCTATAATCCCTAGTCGCAACTATGGAACCCACCCCTTTAGAAATCCCACCAATTTCCTCTACCCCTCGTAAATTTTCTCTATTTGTTTCACCTTGATCATGTGTGATTAATGCATGCATTTCATCTTTTTCTTCCTTCTTTTGTGCAACCTTTTCCCCCTTCCTTCTTTCTTTTGCCTTTTTCTTTCCCATGTTTTGTTGAAACAATTTTAGGTTTTTTGAAGTGTTTTTTGGTTTTTTTTTGTGTGTGTTTTCGAATGTTTTTTGGAGTTTTAATTTTTTTCGTTTTTATGCAAACAATATCTGAAATAGGGGTTCAACCAAACAAAAATCAATGGAGCATTCATCGTATTTACATTTACCATAGAAACTTAAAGAGACCAAAAATTACATCATAAGGGAAAGGCCCAATCTTTGAGACAAATCTTAAATTTAATATCATGAGGACAAAATCGGAGTATTAAAGAAAAAAGTTCCAATGATGTTTTGCATTACCCAATGTTGACAATAAAAGAGAATCCATGTGATATTGGACCACCCGAAGTATCACATGCGAAGCTTCAAGGTTTACAAAGTTTCCCTTCAATTGCAACTTAGATCATTGACTTCGATCCATAATCCAAATAGACATGGGTTTCATCAATCGTCCATTCCTCACATCCCGGTCATCATTACTTCATTTATTTTTTATGACATACCATATCCTCACATGAAATTAGAGAGAGCAAACACATGAACATTCACTTTCATATCAAGTAGGGAAAAGATAAACCACCGTTGTACATGAGATGTCCTAGAAAGTTGTAAGACATTCAAAGAGAGTGGTTCATTAGCCTCCATTGTGAACATGAATTTCCGTGTTCTTTGCTTTTTTGACTTAAGATCAATTAATTTACGTGCAGGTGTTGAGAAATAAAAGACTTGAAGACAAGGGATGAGAGGATGACCCAAGATGAGCAGGAAAATACAGAAGAGAGTGCCCAGTGTCTTGGATTCCTTCCAAATTCCAATGTCATAGTAGACTCTTGCCAAATGTGGCTTCAGTAGAGGGCCAAGGCATGCGATGATTTTTGAAACTTTACCTTTTGTAGTAGTCTTCCAAGGTCACTCCAGGAATGCACAAGATAGATGCAGAAAGTCCCTTGACCTTGTCCAGCAACCTGCATTCTGAAAGGCACCCGATTTTTGGTTATCATGTTCAGTTCCAACACATACATTGTATCAACCTCTTAGTGTGTGGTGAAGTGTTCTGCCTATTTTTTTCAAGTGTCCCTGTCTTTCTTTCACCTCCTAAGTAGTTCAAGCCATAGCTCGGTGGCGATCCTATCTACTTACTACAATGGCATATGAAATTGAGAGTGCAATCATACCGAATTGCACTGCGCATTGACATCCCTTAGGTGTTGTATTTGGTTATCACCTAGATCTATGATACAGCTCTTCTTAAGTTTGGATTATTTGGAGTGGCCAGAACCAAATACTTCGCATGAGTCCATCGTGCTCAGTATTCATGGCAGCTAACCTATTTCATTCTCATCTTATACCGTATAGGTCTCTCCGATCAATCTGATCATCCTCTCCGAGTCTCGAGATTGAAGCATCCTAGGATCCACAAAGTTATAGGCTGTTCATCATCACTTCATTACTCACAATGCTCGCCCCTGCTCTTATTATTACATCTCTGTCCCTTTGTTATCTCGTCATAGCAAAGCTATAGAGGGTAATGATGAATCAGCCTGAGCGTGCCAAGTATACACCATTCACTTCCCTGTAGTCCCTCAATGGAGACTCAATAGTAGTCTCCAAGTGGATGGCTTTCGCGCTGTCGAGGGGAGCTTGACTGTGCCCAAGTTATCAATTTATACAATCTTCAATTAAAGTGAATACTCAGAATTCTCTTCCAGATAGCTCCTGTCACCAATGACTACCCGCGTCTGTGTCAATACTTCTCTTAGGGCTTCAGCTTTACCATTAACCTACCGTAAACTCTGCCACACATGCTTCTACCTCTTCCTTACCAGAAATAAGCACATCGTAATCATAGGCCGATTAACCTAGGATTCTCCTAATTCCGCTACAACCATTCCTTACTCCCAAGTCTCAGAACTATAGAAGCGATACGTAATGCCTGAATGAGCATAGGAGAATGCGTGGAGGCCACGCTGCCATTTCCACAGACAGTAGAAGCGCGACACCTGGTGATCACTCTTCTTCTGGTAAACTGTGCTCCTGGAAGAGCAATAGCACTTGGTGGAAGGTTATAATCTTGAACCCATAGTATTGCATGTGTACCACCCTAATTGAGGACTTTTAAGTTTGGATCTAAAGCAGCTACCCTTTCACTCCCCTCTTCCTCAATCTAACATGAACAGTAGAATGGGGTAACTGAGCGCACATCTATTGCATAGATGTAGCACGTCCTCCGTAGTGAATTCACTTGCATGCTTGCTTTTAACAATACATGAAATTTGTGACACCCGCATGCCCACCAATCACTAGCCTTTTCGCCATCGTTTTAGATCAAAGGATGACTTATTTCTGTTCGCGAATGATAAGGAATTAGTAGTCTTACGTGTTGTACAAGGCATAGATCTAGTACGGTGAATGACACACTCAGCAGCTCAACCAGACTACCCCGACTAGACTACAATGGTCATCCTTAATGTTGACAAGGATTCCGAAGAGTATCTGATCACTCAACAATGCACAAACCTAAAGTTCACAGAGATATACCTTACATTTCCAGATTTTTTGCAACATTCTTATTCGACCCCATCTTCCTTCGAAGCTATTGCCATCCTCCACTTGAAGTTTTCCATTGTTTTTTTGTTGGTGAACCCCTAAAAACCTTATTATTCACACATGATAAGGAAAATCTTGAAAATCAACAACAAGTAATGTACAAAAGGATCTAATCTACTAGTTTTATCATTTCTCTAACTCGATGGATCACTACACGTGAATGGTTAATCATCCAAAGAGGAGATTCTGACCATCACAAATAGCTCATCCCATACAAGTTATTGTAAATCTTGCAAGCTACAAATGCTCACAAGAGCGTAATGAAATAAAAAACTCAAAAAATCGTCATGAAAAGCTTGCGTACGCGTCACTTTCACGCCATAAACCATCACGTAAGTGACAAGAGAACGCTCCCCGGCAACGGCGCCAAAAGTTGTTGACGTTGTAGCATCACAACTCATACTTGTCAAACCAGGAAGCATCTCATGAGACCCAAATGTTTGCATAGAAGCACTCAGCAGACGTAATGGCGCTTCGTCAACGTATGATTAACAACGTTATCAATAAGAAGATACAACATAAGCATCGCGAATGATGCACCTAATCGTAATCACAAGCATAATAACGACGTAATCATACATCAACGTGTCACAAGCGTTAGACAAGAAGAGAACAAGCACGCATACACATCATGACGACGAGAGAGCAAGAGCCTATCTACAAACTAGCATAATCTCATTACTTCTCCAAAAAGCTCTCCAAAAGAAGAGGTGGAGACCTCTTTATATACAAAATGGCAAAAAAGCATGCTATGTGGGATTTCTCAACTGAAAGGAGAATGAATCCCACTTATTCTCTAGTGTCGCACTCACACACACCTATACAAGAGTGCTTTATTAACTGAATGAAACGTAGAAAAAGGTATAAATGATGATGAAAAAAAGAGTGGATCCAAGAAATATATATTTTATCTTCAACAATGTGTATGTGTATGTGTATGTGTATGTGTATGTGTATGTGTATGTGTACGTGTATGTGTATGTGTATGTGTATGTGTATATGTATGTGTATGTGTATGTGTATGTGTATGTGTATGTGTATGTGTATGTGTATGTGTATGTGTATGTGTATGTGTATGTATGTGTGTGTATGTGTGTGTACGTGTATGCGTATGTGTATGCGTATGTGTATGTGTATGTGTATGTGTATGTGTATGTGTATGTGTATGTGTATGTGTATGTGTATGTGTATGTGTGTGTATGTGTATGTGTATGTGTATGTGTATGTGTATGCATATGGGTATGGGTATGGGTATGGGTATGTGTATGTGTATGTGTATGTGTATGTGTATGTGTATGTGTATGTGTATGTGTATGTGTATCTGTATGTGTATGTGTATGTGTATGTGTATGTGTATGTGTATGTGTATGTGTATGTGTATGTGTATGTGTATGTGTATGTGTATGTGTATGTGTATGTGTATGTGTATGTGTATGTGTATGTGTATGTGTATGTGTATGTGTATGTGTATGTGTATGTGTATGTGTATGTGTATGTGTATGTGTATGTGTATGTGTATGTGTATGTGTATGTGTATGCGTATGGGTATGGGTATGGGTATGGGTATGGGTATGGATATCTGTATGTGTATGTGTATGTGTATGTGTATGTGTATGTGTATGTTTATGTCTATGTGTATGTGTATGTGTATTTGTATGTGTATGTGTATGTGTATGTGTATGTGTATGTGTATGTGTATGTGTATGTGTATGTGTATGTGTATGTGTATGTGTATGTGTATGTGTATGTGTGTGTATGTGTATGTGTATGTGTATGTGTATGTGTATGTGTATGTGTATGTGTGTGTGCATGTGTATGTGTGTGTGCATGTGTATGTGTATGTGTATGTGTATGTGTATGTGTATGTGTATGTGTATTTGTATGTGTATGTGTATGTGTATGTGTATGTGTATGTCTATGTCTATGTGAGTGTGTATGTGTATGTGAGTGTGTATATGTGTGTCTCTGCGTGTGTATGTGCATGTGTATGTCCATGTGTATGTCCATGTGTATGTCCATGTGTATATGCATGTTGTTAAAAAGTCAAGCTTCAAGCTACAAATTCGTGGGGAATCTTTTATGGACATGTGGAGCAATCAAAGGAAGCCAAAAGCCACAAGATTCCATCAAGAAAAGTCACGCAACCACTCCCCAAGTCATCTCAACTAAGTCCTCCAAGTTAGGAGGCTGATTTGGAAAGGTAGTTCCTAGATTTTAGGGGCACACTTCTCACTATAAAAGGAGCATGTATCCCAACTTCTTTTGGGTCATCTTCTTGGAGTTTTAGCTCATGTAAAGTGAGCAATAAGTGTTGGAGTTGTGATAAGCAAGCCCCTTGCTTAAGCTAGCCCCTTGCTTGCTTGTTTGTTTTCTTTTAGTAGGCATATCTATGTGTGTGCGCAGGCAGTGTTGCAACTCTCTACCCCTGAGTTGTTAGCATTGGTTCTCCTTCATATTGTATCCATTTGATGTAATTCTTGTCTCATTGGATAGATATTAGAGTCTCATTTATGCTCACAGATTCTCTTGAGCATTCTCTGAGTAATCTGGGAGCAAGATTCATTTTTAGTGAAGTTGTGTGATTGATATCTCTCTTGGTGTGTAGGCTCTGTTGGAGATATTTTGCTCTCTGTTGTAAGGGCTGGTTCTCCTTCTCTATGTATCAATTTTCTATGATTTTTGTGTCATTGGGTAGCTATTAGAGTGTTCTAAAGACTCAAGTTTGAGATTCATTCTCTGTATAATCTTTGCGAAAAGCTTGCTGGAGTGAAGTGAGGTCTCTGCTTGACTAGCAGTTGTGAGCATTCAACTAGCTCATGTTGTAGACATTGTTTCTCTTTGTGTAAGCATCCATTTGAAGTGAAATTTGTTTTGTTGGAAAGCTCTTCGTGTCTACTACAGGTCTACAAAAGTTCACTGGAGTTCTCTGCATAAGCTCTGAGTAAGAGCACTTTTGGTGTGCAGAGGTCAAAGAAGGATACCTGTGGAGGTCATTCGCGCTTCGTCATTGCTTAGGGGTTGAGATACTTCCCCCATCAGTGGTATTAGAGCATTTGGGCATCTTGGAGGTATCACATACAAGCAAGAAGACCTCTTGGATTTGGTGGTTGAAGATTTGCATCAATAACAGCTTCTTGGAGGTAGCTCACATCAAGAGGGAGCTATTCTACTCAAAGTTTCAAGAGCACAAGGTGTCCATCTAAGGGAAGCTTTGGATTGAGGTAACCTCAGAGCTTCATTTTTGTTTTACACACATTGGAGCATTAGCCAAGGGCTAGGTCAAGTATCAAAGACTAGATATGGGAGACTTCAACACTCAAATTGAAAAGCTAGACAAAGGGAACTATCAACCATGGAGATTTAGGGTCTTCAACTATCTTATGGGCAAGGGCCTTTGGGGGTTGATTAGTGGAAGTGAACGAAGACCTAGGTTGGATGAAAATCCAACCAATGACCAGAGAAGGGCCTTTAGGGAATGGAATGAAAGAGACAAGAGGGTTATCTTTATTCTTTCCCAACACATTAGCAATAGCATGATCGGCCATATCCAAGACTTGGATTCAAGCATGAAGGTATGGGAGACACTTGAAAGGCTTTATTCAATAAGAACCAAAGCAAGGAAGATCCAACTCAAGAATGAGCTCAACAACCTTAGGAAGAGCTCAAGGAGTAGCATAAATGACTACATACTTAAGGTCAAGGAGTTATTAGATGCATTGGGATCCATTGGAAGCCACGTAGACGATTACGATCTTGTGGCTTATACTCTCAATGGTTTGAGAGATGATGAGAAGTGGAAACCTTTTACCACTTTAGTTTATGTAAGGGATAATCTTCCCGATTTTGAGCAATTGGTTGCTCTCATGGTCACCGAAGAAATGAACATAGGTGGAAGTTCAACTAAAAGCAAGGATGCACAAGTTTTCTATGCAGGTAATCAAAGGGGCAAAGGAAGACGAGGACAAGGAAGGGGCAAAGGAAGGTTTGGAGGAAGGCAAGGCCACTCAAGCAATCAATGACATGACCAAGGCACCTCATCACAAAGAGGGAGAGGAAGAACAAGAGGAAGAGGAGGAGGACATCAACAAAACAGGAATCAAGATGGCGAAGGATGTTACATATGTGGCAAGTTTGGCCACTATGCTAGAGATTGCTACCAAGGAGGAAACCAAAGGAGCTATAATCAAGGTTCTTCATACAAAGGCCAAGGTAATTATGCTTCTACAAGTTTATAAAATGACAATCTCTTGATTATGCACATGAATGGGAATTCAAGCAAAGTAGATAACACTTGGTATATTGATAGTGGATGTAGCAATCCATATGAGTTGCAATGCTTCTTGGTTTACTAATCTACATGTTCCCAAAGGTAAAGGACATGTAGAAATAGGTGATGATACAGCCCATGAGATCTCCCATGTTGGAGATGTAGCTTTGGATGACAAAGAGGAAGGAAGATATCTCAAGGATGTCTTGCATGTACCTACTATCACAAAGAACTTGGTGTCCGTTGGGCAAATGGTCGCAAGAGGCTATCAAGTAAGGTTCAACAAAGGTGGATGCTTTGTGGAGAACCCTAAGCAAAGTTACAAGGTCATAGCGAGAGGAAAGAAGCAAGGAAGACTCTTCACTTTGGAGGTAAATTCTCATTCTACTCAACATGTCTACTTCACATATGGAAATAAGAGGATTTCGGAGTTGGACTTGTGGCACAAGAGGATAGGTCACATCAACATACAAAGAATGAAGGAAATGCAATTCAAGAGGCTGATTGAAGGTTTTCCCAACTTCCAAGGACAAGGTATGAAGCATTTATGTGAATCTTGTCAACTAGGGAAGCAAGCGAGACTTCCATTCAAGAAGAGTGGCTACATAAGCCAACATCCATTGGAGTTAATACATACGGTCCGATGGAGAGGGAGAATATTTCTCCAATGATTTTTCTGATTTTATAATTGATCAAGGCATCAAGAGGCAAGTAACATGCAGGTACACACCCCAACAAAATGGAGTAGCAGAGAGAAAGAATAGATACATTGCTGAGATCGCTAGAGCAATGCTTAATGAGATGAATGTACCTAACATGTTTTGGAGTGATGCAGCAAATACCGCCATGTATCTAATGACTAAGGCTCCTACCTCAGGGATCCATGGCTTGACACCATATCAAGCCTATTATGGTAAGAAACCTGATCTTTCCCACTTGAAGATATTTGGATGTACTTGTTATGTACATGTGCCAAATGAATTGAGGCACAAGCTACAACCAAAGGCAGAAAAGTGTGTTTCTAGGATATTCAAATGATCATAAAGGTTACAGGTGCTTCAACCCAAACACAAAGGACTTGAGGATATCAAGGGATGTAGCATTTGATGAGCTACTCCCTTGGTATAAGAAGTATGATTGTATGCAAGACTATGAAGAAGAAAAGCATGGACATGATGAAGAACAAATCGACCTAGAGCTAAGCGGCCTAAGGTGTTCCATCAATGAAGATAGTTCAAGCATGAACTCACCATGGAGGGGGAGATTTTCATCAAGCTATGAAGCACAATCAATCAACAAAGGCAAAGCAACATTGGTGGAGTTGGATGAAGAAGGTAATGAAGTTGAAGATGATGAAGGACACATGATGGAGAAAGAAGCCACGTCAAAGAAAGAGATCAAGTTCCCAAGACAAAGGAGGTTTATTCCTCCAAAAGGTGAAGAAAGGAAGTCTTCTAGAGTTAAGTATCCAACTCAAAGGTTTACTTATGATTCATACATGTTAACGCATTATGCATATATGAACAAAGTAGTAGAAGATCATGAGCCCGATTGCTATGAAGATGCAAGCAGGTACACCGAATGGAAAGAGGCAATGCAAGAAGAGATCGACGCACTTGAGGAAAATCAAACATGGACTCTAGTGCCCAAGAAGGAGAACATGAAGGTAATAGGTAATAAGTGGGTGTATAAAGTAAAGAGGAATTCAGATGGATCTATTTCTAGGTTCAAAGCAAGATTGGTGGCCAAGGGTTTTGCACAAACCTATGGAGTGGACTTTGAAGAGACATTCAGCCCCGTGGAAAAGATGAGCACCATTAGGACACTCATTGCGATGGCTGCTAGCAAAGGATGGAAGCTTTTCCAATTGGATATCAAGAATGCCTTTCTCAATGGAGACTTGGAAGAAGAGGTATACATGGAGCAACCACTAGGTTTTGTTCATAAAGAGTTTCCACATCATGTTTGTAGGTTGAAGAAGGCACTCTATGGCCTAAAGCAAGCTCCAAGGGCTTGGAACCAAAGATTGGTGGACTATTTGATCAAATGTGGTTACAATCAATGCAAGGCGGATCCATCTCTCTTCATCAAACAAAGAGGAAAACTTGTAGTCTACATGTGTGTGTATGTAGATGATCTTATCATTACAGGTAATGATACAAAGGGCATTAAGGAGATCAAGGCAAAGCTTGGAAAGGAGTTTAGGATATCTGATCTTGGAGATCTTAGGTATTTTCTTGGCATTGAAGTTGTATACAAAGAAGAAGGTATTATGCTCATACAAAGGAAGTATATTCTAGACCTACTTGAGAGGTTTGGGATGCTACATTGCAAGCCTATTTCAAATCCCATGGAAGTTAATGTAAAGCTAAGCTCCATTGATGGAGAGCCATTAGAGGATGTAACTTTGTATCGATCTATTGTAGGCTCTTTCAATTATGCCACAATAACTAGGCCTGACATAGCATATGGAGTTGGAGTCTTATCACAATTTATGCATAGTCCAAGGACTACACACTTGCAAGCTGCAAGAAGAATGTTACGATATCTCAAGGCCACTATAAATGAAGGATTGTTATATTCATTTGATGATGATATGCAGGTCAAAGCTTATTCTGATGCAGATTGGGCCGGTTCCAAGGATGATAGAAGAAGTACAAGTGGTTACCTAGTCATGCTAGGTAGCAAGATCATCTCATGGATTTCAAAGAAGCAACCCACGGTGGCATTATCTTCCACCGAGGCTGAGTATAGAGCTTTGGCTCAAGTCACATGTGAGCTAATGTGGATTAAGAAGTTATTTATGGAGCTTAATTTGCAGGTTGACACATATCCAATTTTTTGTGACAACATGAGTAGCATTCATCTAGCATCGAATCCTGTCTATCATGCTAAAACAAAGCATATTGAAGTGCACTATCACTTCATAAGGGAAAAGGTGATATCCAAGGAAGTTTTAGTACATCATATTTGTACCAAGGACAAAGTTGCCGACATGTTTACAAAGGCTTTGGATGGGATAGAGATTTCAAAATTCAAGCAATGCATCAACATGAAGGAGCTTGGATGAGGATGAAGAATTGAAGCTTGAGGGGGAGTGTTAAAAAGTCAAGCTTCAAGCTACAAATTCGTGGGGAATCTTTTATGGACATGTGGAGCAATCAAAGGAAGCCAAAAGCCACGAGATTCCATCAAGAAAAGTCACTCAACCACTCCCCAAGTCATCTCAACTAAGTCCTCCAAGTTAGGAGGCTGATTTGGAAAGGTAGTTCCTAGATTTTAGGGGCACACTTCTCATTATAAAAGGAGCATGTATCCAGACTTCTTTTGGGCCATCTTCTTGGAGATTTAGCTCATGTAATGTGAGCACTAAGTGCTGGAGTTGTGATAAGCAAGCCCCTTGCTTAAGCTAGCCCCTTGCTTGCTTGTTTGTTTTCTTTTAGTAGGCATATCTATGTGTGTGCGCAGGTAGTGTTGCAACTCTCTACCCCTGAGTTGTTAGGTTCCTAGATTTTAGGGCCACACTTCTCATTATAAAAGGAGCATGTATCCAAACTTCTTTTGGGCCATCTTCTTGGAGATTTAGCTCATGTAAAATGAGCACTAAGTGCTGGAGTTGTGATAAGCAAGCCCCTTGCTTAAGCTAGCCCCTTGCTTGCTTGTTTGTTTTCTTTTAGTAGGCATATCTATGTGTGTGCGCAGGCAGTGTTGCAACTCTCTACCCCTGAGTTGTTAGCATTGGTTCTCCCTCATATTGTATCCATTTGATGTAATTCTTGTCTCATTGGATAGATATTAGAGTCTATTTTATGCTCACAAATTCTCTGGAGCATTCTCTGAGTAATCTGGGAGCAAGATTCATTTTAGTGAAGTTAAGTGATTGATATCTCTCTTGATGTGTAGGCTCTGTTGGAAATATTTTGCTCTCTCTTGTAAGGGCTGGTTCTCCTTCTCTATTTATCCATTTGCTATGATTTTTGTGTCATTCGGTAGCTATTAGAGTGCTCTAAAGTTGACTCAAGTTTGAGATTCATTCTGTGTATAATCTCTGCGAAAAGCTTGCTGGAGTGAAGTGAGGTCTCTCCTTGACTAGCAATTGTGAGCATTCAACTATCTCATGTTGTAGACATTGTTTCTCTTTGTGTAAGCATCCATTTGAAGTGAAATTTGTTTTGTTGGAAAGCTCTTGGTGTCTACTATAGGTCTACAAACGCTCACTGGAGTTCTCTGCATAAGATCCGAGTAAGAGCACTTTTGGTGTGTAGAGGTCAAAGAAGGATACCTGTGGAGGTCATTCGCGCTTTCACATTGCTTAGGGGTTCAGATACTTCCCCCATCACATGTGTATGTGGATGTGTATGGGCATGTGCATGTGTGTGTATGTGTGTGTATGTGTTTGTGTATGTGTATGTATATGTGTATGTGTATGTTTATGTGCATGTGCATGTGCATGTGCATGTGCATGTGCATGTGCATGTGCATGTGCATGTGCATGTGCATGTGCATGTGTATGTGTATGTGTATGTGTATATGTACGTATATGTACATATATGTGTATGTGTATGTGTATGTGCATGTCCATGTCCATGTGTATGTGTATGGGTATGTATATGTGCATGTCATATATGTGTATGTATGTGTGTATGTGTATGTGTATGTGTATGTGTATGTGTATGTGTATGTGTATGTGTATGTGTATGTGTATGTGTATGTGTATGTGTATGTGTATGTGTATGTGTATGTGTATGTGTATGTGTATTGATGGGGGAAGTATCTCAACCCCTAAGCAACGACGAAGCGTGAATGACCTCCACAGGTATCCTTCTTTGACCTCTGCACACCAAAAATTCTCTTACTCAGAGCATATGCAGAGAACTCCAGTGAGCTTTTGTAGACCTGTAGTAGACACCAAGAGCTTTCCAACAAACCAAATTTCACTTCAAATGGATGCCTATACAAGGAGAAACAATGTCTACAACATGAGCTAGTTGAATGCTCACAACTGCCAATCAAGCAGATACCTCACTTCACTCCAGCAAGCTTTTCTCAGAGATTATACAGAGAATGAATATCAAACTTTGGTCAACTTTAGAGGACTCTAATAGCTACCCAATGACACCAAAATCATAGCAAATAGATACATGGAGAGGGAGAAGCAGCCCTTACATCAGAGAGCAAAATATTTCAAACAGAGCCTACACACTAAGAGAGATATCAATCACACAATTTCACTAAAATGAATGTTGCTCCCAGATTACTCAGAGAATGATCCAGAGAATTTGTGAGCATAAAATAGACTCTAATAGCTATCCAATGAGACAAGAATTACATCAAATGGATACAGTATGAGGGAGAACCAATGCTAACAACTCAGGGGTAGAGAGTTGCAACACTGCCTGTGCACACACATAGATATGCCTACTAAAAGAAAACAAACAAGCAAGCAAGGGGCTAGCTTAAGCAAGGGGCTTGCTTATCACAACTCCAGCACTTAGTGCTCACTTTACATGAGCTAAAACTCCAAGAAGATGGCCCAAAAGAAGTCGGGATACATGCTCCTTTTATAGTGAGAAGTGTGCCCCTAAAATCTAGGAACTACCTTTCCAAATCAGCCTCCTAACTTGGAGGAATTAGTTGAGATGACTTGGGGAGTGGTTGAGTGACTTTTCTTGATGGAATCTCGTGGCTTTTGGCTTCCTTTGATTGCTCCACATGTCCATAAAATATTCCCCACGAATTTGTAGCTTGAAGCTTGACTTTTAACACTCCCCCTCAAGCTTCAATTCTTCGTACTCATCCAAGCTCCTTCATGTTGATGCATTGCTTGAATTTTGAAATCCTCATCCCATCCAAAGCCTTTGTAAACATGTCGGCAACTTGGTCCTTGGTACCAATATGATGTACTGAAACTTCCTTCGATATCACCTTTTCCCTTATGAAGTGATAGTGCACTTCAATATGCTTGGTTCTAGCATGATAGACAGGATTCGATGCTAGATGAATGCTACTCATATTGTCACAAAAAATTGGATATGTGTCAACCTGCAAATTAAGCTCCATAAATAACTTCTTAATCCACATTAGCTCACATGTGACTTGAGCCAAAGCTCTATACTCAGCCTCGGTGGAAGATAATGCCACCGTGGGTTGCTTCTTTGAAATCCATGAGATGATCTTTGTGTACTTGAGCCAAGACGACTCAAGGACTTGTGCCAATGAGACTATACCTCAATTGCCACACAAGTGCATATAGTGGGTACTTTAACACACATTTAAATATCAATCCTAAGGAACGACTTACCAAGTGTATGAAGACGTGTGCACACGTGATGGAAAATGAAGTGGTTTAGCTAGCACGCATGAGAAAAGACTACTACCTCTCACACTCTCTGAAATACTGAAAGTGTTTGCCGCAAGCCTCTTACAGCAGTTTTGGTATTTTGAGGTTTTCTCCCATCCCAGAACTTCGAATATAGACAATAGGGTACTGGTTTCGAAGCTCTCGACGAGACGCATCCAACGGTGGTGGTTTCACTCAATTCTGACCACTCTGCTTCAAGTTATGGCAGAAACAGTGAATGACAGGAATCACAAATACCCGCGCCACAGCTTCTCCTAGCTTAGGCACGCACTACAGCAGCTCAAAACCAAGGGGAAGGGGTAGACAACAGTCCTACACATGCATTTCAAGCATAACACACACATACAAGAGCGAAATGAAGATCAAAATCAGCAAGAAAGAGGCAAACTCGAAAATTCTGAAGAGCTCTTTCTTCACAATGGCAAGAGTTCTTTACAAAGAGTCACAAAGTGACTTATATACATGAGCCCTAAGTTTGGTCCTTTCACACAAGTGACCGGCACTTTATTCACTAACAGACTAATTTCCTACTATTGTACATGGGTAATCTCTACTTTTCTGTGGGGATGCATCTAGAGGACTCCTCTAGTGCATTTACAAGGGAAAATATATTACAAGAGTGGTTATGATACAAAATATGATGTCCAAATTGGAGAAATTTTTAGGGCCCGTCTTTTTCTCTGCTTCGTACTTTCTTTAGCTCTGCAACACTCTCCCCCTCTTTGTCTCTGTCGTCCCTTGGCAGGCTTTGCTTCTTGTCACCAGTTTGTTGTCCGTATGCATCCAGTGGCCAGTACTGCCTGATTCTTGATCTTGCATTACGTTTTAGAGGCGCTTTATGTCATCTGTTTACTTCTTTTCTCCGCACGCTTCCCTTGGTCAGTGTTGTCTGTAGTTAAACAGACATGCAGATTTGATGGCCTTCTTGATTCAAGCTCTACTACTCGAGAGCCTGTTGCACTTGTCTTGCCTGTTGACTTGGGTTGCCACGCACGCCACCAATGACTAGGAATGTGCTGTTCTTAGTCACCCTCTTAAACTTTTCAGCCTCTACCCCTTTCTAACTTTTGGTCCTCTGATTTGTCCTGGTTGCACACATCTGACCCTGTTGTATTGCTTTGAGGCTGTTTACTTCTTTCCACCGTGCATGACCTGGCTGTTTTCTCTTTTCGCCTGATGCGGGCCCCTGCGGGGCTCTGTGCAGAGATGGGTAATGCGCCCCTGCGGGGCTTCTTGCAGAGAAATATCTTCAGATATTGCTTTTTAGTGAAGCTACTTCTTTCGTTGTCTTCTTCTTTTCTTCTTCTTACTTGATTCTCCCTTAACACTGCCCCCCTCCTGGACTCTGTCGTCCCCGACAGGCTTTTTGTGGCGACGTGTGTAGGTTTGGATGGCATGTTGCTCTCGGTGATTTAGTAGATTAGCGTGACATAGCATGAATTCCTTCCATTGCTGAGATTTTACTCCGTCCTCTGGCGCCTGTCTATGATCAGCAAAGAAACTTGTCTCGTAGGCCACCAGTCGTGCATTCAAATTGGAGGTCATTTTAATAAAAATCTCTGAATCCATTTCAAAGAAGCCCGTAAAGAATGCTTCTTCAAAAGTCTGCATATATGTCGATGGCAGAAACATGAGACGAGAAAAATATGCCATAATAGTTAACTGGCTGGGAATAGTAGATAAATCAAAAATTAATGCCTCCGATCCTTGCGTAATGCCGATGAAATTCAAAAAGGTATACTGTGCATGTTGGAATACTTTAATTACCGTCAGGAACATGCTAAATATTTTATTTGTCATTTTGACTGCTAGGTCTGGAACGGTAGCATATCTTGAGAGCCAAAATTCCATGGTTTTGACCATGTATTCCTCTGTCGGTAGGTAGTTGTGTGGTGGACTAGGTAATAGCGGATAATTTAACCACTGGTTATTAATGCTACCTTGTCGCTGGCCTTCCCAAAATTGCATCCATGCTCTTCGACGGGGTAGTGGGCAAAATGATGGGTTGACTTGAAGCTCATACGGGGATGCTTCCCACTGTACCCTTAGTGTAGGGTTCTTTTCCAGTAGCTTTCTTCTCCATATCGGATCTGCTGCCTCAAACTCTTCTTGAGTATAGTTGAACGTGTCATACCGAAAGTAGAGGTTATGATCCGGTTCTTTATTTCTCGTATGCTTTATGTAATGCCAAGTTTGTTCCTTCAATAGCCCGTATGGTACATTGAATGGCCTGAGTATGTGCTCGAGTTGCTTGCTGTCAATTTGAGCCTCTTTTATTAATTTGATGATTTGATCTTCAAATTCCGCAGTAAGCTGGGACACCAGTAGTGCCCTGTCTGCCCGACTTAGTTCTGCAATGTCTCGAATGTTATGTTCAATGGGAACCTCCTTTTCCGCCCTTATTGGTGAATGATACAAGGGGGGAGAGAGAGGACGTACCTCTTCCTCCACAGTAGCCGTGGTCTCTGGTGGAACTACTGGTGTCCCCTGTGTTGCTCGCTGCTCTAATTGCTCCTGAAGCTGTTTGATTAAATCATTTTTTTTCTTATTTTCTTCTTCGGCCTTAGCAATAGTTGCTTGATGTTTCATTAATTCCTGGGCCACAATATTCATGTGCTCTGTGTCTTCCTTACACTGTCGCAGGTAGTTATTTTCTGCTTTTTTCCATTTCATTCTGAGGGCCGCTGTGTCCTCCATATACCTCTTTTCCCAATCTGTAATGACAGCTTGCTCCTGTCTGATCTGGTCTTCTAATTTAGTGATCTGTTCTTCTAGGTTCTTGATATTTCCTTGTTGACCATCAGTAATTGCCAGTGGCTGATCGCTAATGAGGGCTGTCATTAATTCTTTATTTCGTTGTCGCATGTTGTCAGCTTCCTCCATACTGGCTTTGAGCTGAGACTCTAAGATTTTACTGCGTACTTGAAGACGTGTCTTCTCAGTCTCACTCATCTCTAATTTCTTTGTTAATTCCTGGACTTGGTCTTTCAATTTTGTCCGCTCCAGCTCTAGCATGTTGTTTTGTGATTTTACCTCTTGAAGTTTCTTCTCTTTTGTCAGAGCTTGTGCTTGCACCTTGGATAATTCTTCGGAAAGATGTTTACCTGCTCTTTCCAGTTCTTTCTTGTCTCGCATGGCTTGGTCGTAATCTTCATCAGCATCAAGCATTAATTGTTGTGTATCTAGAGCCGTTCGAATCATATCTTGCACGACAGGCTTGAGCTGAGCTATGTCTACATTCTGCCATGTCTTTGCTATTGCTGGAGTCTCTCCCGTTTGCACATCTTTACCTTCTTCCACCTGGAGTGTTTCGTTATGCGGTTGTCTAACTTGTAGTTGTATCTTGGGTTCTTTATCATCTCCTTTTGCTTCATTCTTTTTAGTGGCACTCCCTTGAAACGTGACATCCATTGGGGAGGGTTCTGCCGCAACCCTGATTGGTGTGAAGGGTTCTTCCGTTTCTATAGCATTATCGTCATTCTCCTTTTTCGAAATCTCCTCATCTGTCTTTGTGCTTGTGGTTTTCTGATTCACTTTTATTTCTTGATCTATCGGCTTGAGGCCTTCTGGTTCTTCACCATAATCAACTTCATTTAATTCGGTCCATTTCCCATCATCTTTCGATTCGCTTCGAATATCCACATCCAACAATGATGTGTCCTTCTCTTCTTTGTCCTGAGATGACGAGCTCGAATTGTCTAATCCGATTTCGCGGTATCGGTGAACTTTAGTGAGTCTTCTTTTTGTTTTTAATTCCTGTTGTGACTGCTGGTAATGATGACCTTGCACTGGTAAGTTTATTTGTCCTTCCGTGTATTTATGCGTCTCTTCTAGTGCTTTAGTCAATTCTTCTTCCGTGATTTGTTTCTGTCCTGTAATGGTCACTTTTGGAAGTACATGGACTCTTTTTGTCATATATCCTCCTTCTTCATCTTGCTTGACTTCTCTTAGTCTTTTTGTGCCTCTCATTCTCGGCTGAGAACTTGTTTCGGCTTCTTCTCCGCTGATGGCAACTTTCTTTTTCTTAGGGACTGTAGCTGACTTTGCGTATTTTGCTAGCCCTTCTGAGTTCGGCATTTCCCGTAAGCAGTTTTTCATCTCGAGAGCTTCATATATCAACAAGGTCAATGCAGAACTACCATTCAAAAACTTCTTCCCGCCCCATTTTCTCTGGGCTTCAAACAATCTTTCCTGAACATAGCCTGTTAAGTTTACTTTGTTCCCGATTTGTCTCATGGCATGCGATAATAATTGTACGATTATTTTCTGTGGAGCTGTGTATCTGTGCATGCTTGGGAAACAAAAGTGCTGATGTACCAATCGTACAGCATCTTCTATGTCAATTCTGTTTATTTCCAAGAATGATCTCTTCTTGGGATCATGGCACTCGTCTTTGACACTAGTAATCCCTGTTTGATTCCATCCAAAAGCTTTATGGATCAACTCATGGGTGAATTGGATTGTCTTCCAAGCTCCGACTTTATCCAAAACGCGTGCTTCTGGTACTGATATTTTTGTTGCGGCAAGTTGCATGGTATTCATCACCTGTGCACATCTCTGAAAATCTGGAACATATATAGGCAGTTTGAGAAATGCCTCTATGCCCGCTTGTGTCCATACATCCTCAATATGAGGTAGTCCTTGTATTATTGTCTTGAAATCCTGGGACATGATAGGAAAATAATGATCTGTATCCATTATCTTGATAGTTGCCATGAAGATAAGTTCTGCCACTGGTTGATCATCCCGGAACCAGTGACCTCTTGCTTTTGTTATTGATTCGAGTGGGAAAAGCTCGATCTCTTCCACTTGGGTAGCTTCAGAACTAGTAGATGCCATCTGCACTCAATATAGAGTATGAATTAGTTGCCACATATTATCAGAAATCCTCCTTTATATGTTGGTTATAAGTTCGATGTTGCTCCGAGTGAATGGTGTCGTCCCTTTCCTGTGTATGTGAGAAAGGTAATACCTGGATTTTTCACATTTTTATGTATTTTTATATTTTCTGCTGAAAAGGAAAACAGAAAAGTGAGTCTATAGCCGAAGCGGTTAAAAATTTTTTGGAGTATTTTTCTTAATATATGTACAAGTGCTCTCCTATTTCCCCGTGAGGAAAATGTGCTTGACTATCCTGAAATAGAAGAAGGATGTGCCGAATGCTTGGCCTTGTAATGTGGCCCTATCATGCATACTTTGGTTCTCGAAAGCTCCATATGTGTGCAATTGGAATTAGTTGGCGTATGCGTGCCGTTTGTTTTGTTTTTCGGTATCCAAATTTGCTTCATTGTGCTGGGCTTCGTTGTATGTTGCCCACCTCCACTGAATGTGGCTCTTTTCTTCTTGTTGTGGGTCTGCTTTATCTGATTTGTGAATCTCGGAATGGGTCGGGTGGCCCTTGCAGACTCCTTCTTTCTCCAGTAACTCTTCTGTTGTGGTTGTTTTGCCTGTGGACCATATTGGTTTTTCTTGTTTTGGGGATCATCCTTTCTGTTTGGTTTCTTTGTAGTGCATGACTTAGGAACCCATATTTGTGAACGATCCTGTTGAGCGGCTACAACTTTCTTTGGAATCCATATTGTAGCAGCTTGTCGATGACTTCGTTGTTCAGACTGAGTTGGTTTTTGCTTTGATTGTTCGTTCTGATGTCGGTGGTGCTTCTGTCGTCGAAGATACTCCTTCACTTGGTCTTTCTTGATCCACGCTTGGTTAGAGTATGGAATAGGGTATATTTTAAAGGGTACAGGTTTTGAATTACTCAGAGGCTTAGTCTCTCTAATGCATGGTGTTTCGGTGAGGTTGGTTTCAGCTTGATTGACACTCTCTTGGCTTGCTAGATTAGAACAAGGTGTGCAAGCAGAACTCGATGTGTCTTCACCTATAGTACTCGATGAAGGTGTCTCTATAGTGCTAGTGATCATACATTCAGGACTTTGTTCATTAGAATGAACTGTTTGCTCCATGCTCACAGATTTGAGTGGTCGTTCATCTAGCAGGCTGAATACTTCACGATGTCCTATCCTGGCTGAGATGTATCCTAAAGCCAATTGAATGGTCACCTCGTATTCGTAAATCCAGTCTTGACCTAACACTACCTCTTCAAGTAAATCTTGGTCATGGCACACTAACAGCTTTTGTTCCATAGTTTTGTTGCCAAGATGTAACGGTAAGGTGATCTCACCTATGCATTGAGTAATTGTTCCACTTATTCCTATCAACTGGGCCATCGATGGGCGTACTGTCTCCTTGAGTTTTTGGGTTAAAGAAAGCTTAATGCAGCTCGCGGCTACTCCTGTGTCAATAAGAGCATTCACCAAGTGGTACTCTGTTTTTCCTGCTCCCAAATTTAAATATGGTTGTGTTCTCTGCGATCCTAGGTTTTGAGTGGCTCTAAAATTAGCCATTGGGATGAGTTCTTCTCCTAGTCGATATCTTTCATCTCGCTCTCTCATCCACTCTTTCCGTTTCTTTATTCTTTCCAATGCTTCCTGTCTTGCTTCCTCTTGTATTCTTTCCTCTTCTATGCGTCTATTCTTATCTTTGATTAATCGTGACATTATTTCTTCAGTTAATGGTTCTAGGTATTTTTTCACTCTACACCCACTGATGTAGTTTGGTAACACGTCTCCATCTAAGGTTGCTAAGCTAATGGCTCCACTTGTAGATATGCGATTAATGATTAATGGACCATATCCTCTTTTTTGCAATTTCTTAGCATGTTGTTTCAAAGTGTATACCAAAACTAAATCTCCTTCCTTTAAATTTTTGTCCTTTATGTGCGCGTCAAAGTAGGCTTTTTGTTGTCGTTTAGCAGCATAAATACCTGCTACTGCTTGTAACCTAGTTTCATGAAGCTTTTCCATTTGGTCCAATTGAGCTGATAGTTCATGTCCTGTCCACTCATAAGTAGTTGCTACTCTCAGAGTGGGAATCAAGAAATCAATTGGCAAAATAGCATTTTGTCCATACACTAAGTTAAAAGGAGTAGTGCCTATGGCGGTTTTATAGGCTACTCGAAATGCCCATAAAGCATGATGTAACTGCTTATCCCAATCTGATCTACCATTGTTGACGATTTTGGTGAGAACAGTACACAAGATTTTATTTGAACTTTCTGCTTGTCCATTTGCTTGTGGGTGATACGGGGCTGATTTCTTATGAATTACTAAGAATTCATTCAATAAGGCTTCTATCACTTCATTAACAAAGTGCGTACCTCTATCACTCACAATTTCTATAGGTAGTCCAAATCTAGTGAAAACGTTCTCGAAGAGAAACTTGGCTGTGGTTCTTGCGTCATTTTTCTTTGTTGCTTTTGCTTCAACCCATTTGGTCAGGTAATCTGTGGCTACAATTATGTATTCAGCATGGGATCCTTTTGCTGGTGGGCTAATAGGTCCTATGAAGTCTATGCCCCATTTTGTGAAAGCTCTAGCACTCATCATGGGTCTAAGCGGCATCTCATCTCTTCTAATAGGATATTTCGTTCGTTGACAGGTATCACACCGTTGCACATATGTTATCGCATCTTGGTGTAGAGTTGGCCACCACATTCCAGCAAAGAGGATCATTTTTGCTGTTTTGTCTGCAGAGAAGTGTCCTCCCGCAGCTCCTGTATGAGCCATCTCTAAGACAGAAAGATATTCATTTTCATGAACGCACATTCTTAATTGGTTATCTTTCCCTCGTTTAAAGAGTTGTTTTCCTATGATGGCATAATCCTTACTCTGTTCTTCAAGAGCACGCTTCCTTGCTGAAGTAGCTCCGTCTGGGTATTCTTGAGTTTTCAAGAACTTTACCAGAGGCATGCTCCATCTTGGTGCTATTGTAGAATAGCATAAGGTAGAGCTCTCATCTGGGATTTGTTCTTGACAGGTCTGACAGGTTGATACATAGTTATGTGCATCTCTTTGCATGGTTGGCCAATATATGCCAAATCTCTTGAGTGTTTGCCACGTTCCATTTGCATTCAAATGAGTGTTCCATTGGTTTAGGTGTGCTTTCTGAAGCCACATTCCTTGTTCCTCTTCTTCCACGCATCTCATCAATAATCCACTTGAATCCTGGTGATACAAACTTCCCGCAATGATGTGAAGGTTTTTAGTCTTCTAGATGTCTTGCGTTTGGTTTGGTGTGATCCCATCTTTAGGTCCATGTGTAAGTATAGGGATCAATTTTTCTGCCCATTGAGGACATACTTCCAGGTTAAAAAGATAAGTATCTGGCAGGTCATCCGGTACTCCTATGGGTGGTTCTCCATGGGTCATTTGAGATAAGTGGTCTGCTCTTATGTGGGTGTTTCCTTTCTTGACTATTACCTCAAAATCAAATTCCATTAGCAGTAAAAACCATCGTACTAGTCGTCCTGTATTACAAGGCTTGTTGACTAGGTACAGTAGGGCTTGATGATCAATGAAGAATTTGAATTTGTTTGCTAGTAGGTAATGTCTGAATTTCTTGACTGCGTATACCATCCCTAGGCCTTCTCTCTCCGTGGTGGTATAATTCCGTTCCGCTTGATTTAACTGTCTACTAGCATAGGCTATAGGGTGGTCTAATTTTCCTGTGTCAGCTGGTTGAGCTAAGATGCAACCAATGGCAAACTTGGAAGCATCCACATGAATGTGAAACGGTTTATTCCAGTTAGGGACTCGAAGGATGGGAGCTGAACTCAATCGATTCTTTAACTCATTAAAAGCTTTTTCGCATTCTTCGGTCCATTTAAATAGAGTCAATAATGCATAAAGAGGTCTAGCAATTATGGCGTACATATGTATGAATCTTCGATAGTATCCACAATGTCCCATAAATGCTTGAACTTCTTTAGCAGTCTTCGGTCTTGGTAAATTTAAGATTACTTTAATTTTGTCTTCATCTGTTGAAATCCCGTTCGTAGAGACAATATGTCCTAAGATTTTTCCTTGTCTAACCATGAAGACGCATTTTTTAGGATTGAGGCATACTCAATATTGTCGACATTTAGCAAAAATCTTTTCTAGTTCAGGGATGTGCTCTGATCGTATAGCTGAATATGTACAAAGATCATCCACGTATACCTCCATACTTTTTCTCAGAAATTCCTTGAACACATGACACATCAATCTTTGGAAGGTAGCTGGGGCATTCCTTAATCCAAAAGGCATGACTCTAAAGGCGTATACTCCCCACTCAGTTGCGAACGCTGTTTTATGTTGGTCCTCAGGAGCAATGGCTACCTGATTATACCCTGAAAAGCCATCCAGAAAACTATAAACTTCCTTCCCTGCTACCCTTTCCAAGAGATGATATGTAATTGGTAAGGGATAACTATCCCTTATGGTTGCGGCGTTCACTTTCTTCAAATTGATGCACACCCTTAACTTTCCATTCTTTTTTGGTACAACCACCAGAGGTGACACCCATTCCGTGTGCTCAATTTCATAGATGAATCCCGCATCTAGTAACTTGTCTATCTCCTCTTTTATCTTGGCTGAATACACATCATTATACGTGTATGGCCGTTGTTTGGAAGGTTTGGCTTCGGATGTCATGGGGATTCTATGCGCACATATAGATGGATCTACTCCTTTCAAGTCCTTATAAGTCCAAGCAAAGACCTCCCGATATTCTCTTATGAGACGAATTAACTCTTGCTCTTCTTCTAATGAAACATCCTGTCCTATGAAGGTACATCGTTCCTCTCCTCCTTCCATAGTTACAACTATTTTCTTGGTTTGTTCCTTATTATCATATGCTATTCCAGGTTGTGCTTCTCTTTTCGGCATTTGAATAGCAATTTTCCTCTCCTCCACTTCATATTTTTTAAAATGAGCTGGTACCTCAAATTGATCTTGGGGTCTGTTTTCTTCATCTCCTGATTCTCTTTCAACTTCTAATTCCCCTTTCTGTGTAAGTTCCTGGTGTTTCTCATTGGCAGTGATATTTACGTTGGTGGTACTATTCCCTAGATCCATGGGTTCAGGCTCCATCTCAATGCTCTCGTAGTCCTCCTTCCAGTCTTTCTCGATCACTTCTCCTTCTTCAGCCTCCTGAAGGACTACCATATACAGGCTAACATCATAATCCTCCTCATCGATACATTCGTTCATGGTCACTACTTCTTCGTTTACACAGACATCGAGGGTCGCTAAAATTTCCATCCAACCGTGAGGTTCAAATTCTTCATCCGGAAATACTTGTGGCATGTAAGCTAGATCTTGTACAGACCTTGCTATTCCTTGTTTTTGCTGCCATCCTTTTCTTCTCTCCTCTTCCTTCTTTGCAGCTTGACATATCCACAGATGAGTGTCCTCGTTCATCCAGGACTGATCACTAGAACCTGCACTATGAATCGATTGATCGTCTTCCTCTTTATGGACTTGATTCCATTGTAGAGGTGGCACATCTTGATACGTGTACGTATGTAGGTTTATCCTAGTGGCGGTTCCTGCGTGTTGTAGGTAAACTGCATCTTTTCCCCAATCTTGCACGACCTTTAGCTGTCTCATGAAAGGCCTTCCTAGGATCATTTCATAATTGCTTGGCCTTTCAAAGTGACATATTGCTAAAGTATGTTCGAATTCCACTCCACATGTAGTGAAGACTACTCGTTCCAACAATCCTAAGGGTCTTTCCGTATGTCCATCTGCCAATTGTATTTTTATGCGAGTTGGCCTTAATGCTGGTTTTCCCCATTTCTCCCAAATTTCTTTGGTAGCAATGCCAACACCGGCTCCTGAATCTAGTATGGCTTTGGTAGTGTAACCCCTATAAGTAATTGGAAGGCAGGTATTTCCTTCATCTCCTTCACTAAAGTCTCCTACTTTATCCACTGGAATTCTCACTGTGTTTACTTCGTCAGCTATCTCTTTCTTTTCCTCCTTGACTTCCCATTGATTGATCAATTTCTCTTTTAAATGTGGTTTTACCTTTAACAGTTCTTCAAACGTTAGGGTACATGGGATTTTTACCTCTCTAAGGCGTTGTATGATTTCAGATGTTTGGACTGATGGGTTCGTCTCTCGTTTCCTCATTGAGGGAATGCGATACAATTCTGAATTGTGCTCGTACTCCCCGGTGTAGTTGGG
This sequence comes from Ceratopteris richardii, assembly GCA_020310875.1. Lineage (NCBI taxonomy): Eukaryota > Viridiplantae > Streptophyta > Polypodiopsida > Polypodiales > Pteridaceae > Ceratopteris > Ceratopteris richardii. Next base: position 159,658,192 of record CM035428.1, on the reverse strand, counting down.
CAGTTCCTTTACATCTTCCTCTCCTTTGTCACTTGCATCCATTGGAAAAATCTCTTCTGAATTTAGTTCAGGTATTGAACCCTCTATTTCATTTTTTGCTTCTAATTCTTCAAAGGGTGGTTCGATTCCTTCCACCTTCTTCCATTTGTCCTCTTGGACTCGTGCCCATAGATCCTTAGTCCATTCTCCTTCTACTTCAGGGACTATGGATCCTTCCCTTCTCTCAACACCACATTCGTCATTCTGTGGTCTATTTACTTCAGGCTTTTCATGAGTGTTTACACACTCTTGGAATTCTCCTTCGGAAATCCGGGTGTTGGGTAAAGGCGATGCAGGTTTTTCTAAGGTTTGTTGTGCAACTTCTATCAATTTCTTGCAGATTTCTAGCCTTTCTTTTTCTAAATCGCCTCTTGGATATTCTCTCTCGTGTTGCTCTAGGATAGGTCCTGCTCTTATTCTTGCCTTGTATGCCTGAATCCACATGGCTAATTCTTCAGGCATTGGGTCTGCTAAAACTGATCCTACCTCCTCTTTCTGATACTTTTCATTTTTGTTCCCTTCCTCCTTCTTCGGTTCGTCTTTTGGTTTTTGTTCGTTTTCCTCCTTTTCCTTTTTCTGCCGTAATTTCTTTTCTTTTAGTCTCTCTCTTCGGTGCTTCCATCTCTGGGACCTTTTACTTGCAATACTTTTCTCCGGCTCTTCTGAGTCTTCCACTCTTTGAGGGATGGGTGTGTCCCTCTCCTTGTCACTTTGATTGTTCTCGTCCGTTTTATCAGGGGTCTCTCTGGCTTTGGCTCTCGTTATTGCTTTCAATGGTACTGTGTACTCTTTATCACTCCCTGATGATTCAATTACTTCTATTACGTTGATTTGGACATTAGATGTAATCTTATTGGGATTCTTGGGGCAGTCTCTGAAAAGATGTTCCTTACCACAATCATTACAGTAGCCTTCCCAGACTCGTTGTGGTGGTGGTGGGTTTGGCAATGTGCATTCTCTGATATAATGATCACCTCCACACCTATAACATGGTCCTCTGGGTACAGGCGGTCTGTTCATGGGTCGGGGTGGTATGGTTGCTCTAGGAGCTGTGTACATTAATGGCACATAATCCTGCTCATAACCGTATGAACTATCTGGGGCTTCCACGCTATAGGCATATGGTTCATACAATTGTCCATATTCCATCGTTGAACTTCCATAATTAGGGTATGTTCCTTGACTAGGGTCATAAAATGAGTCATATTGTTCATTACTAGTCAAAGGTGTGGCTGGCACTATAGCTCTCTCTAGGTTTTCTTCAGGTTGGGCAATCTTGACTGGGACAACGTTCTGAGGGTGGGGCGGTTGTTGTCCTAGTACTGGATGTGGTTGTGTGTATCCCTGATATGCGTATGGTCGTGGTGCTGGTGCCTGCGGCTGATAAGAAGGATACCTAAAGGCTTCACCTCCCTGATGATTCTGAGGGTATCCGTACGGTCTCATGTATTGCTGTGCAGGTCTTACTTGCCTATTGTAGGGACAATTTTCTGTGCTATGATTTGTGTATTTTTGTTCCACACTGTAATATTGTAGAGGTCCTGGGATAGTGGGTCTATTATAACCATAAGCTGGTGGTGGAACTACTCCCCTAGTACACAGATGGGAAGGATGATCACCTCCGCACTGCATACACCTTCTAAGCATGGGTACTCTCATTGGATTATTGGGGTAGTTCCTCTGTCCTTGAACATTCAACTTTTTCGCTAACAATTCAGCTATTTCCTCTACGTTGTTTTTAGGTATGGATGCGTTACTGGTCGAATCTTCGGTTTTAGAGCTTCCTTGAGGTATTTTCAGATCCTCTGCAAGGTTATCTTCTAAATCTATGCATTCCTTCATGCATTCTTGCAAGGTCTGAACCCTTTTTACATACACCATTTTATTCTGTGTCGGCCTCTCTTCTACTGGGCATCTGTCTGAACCCTTTTTACAGAATAATGACACCATTTTATTCTGTGTCGGCCTCTCTTCTACTGGGCATCTGTCTACATATTGTTTGAATCTTCTGGCAGCCAATCTCACTGACTCGGTAGGGACTTGCTTGAAGCTATGGATCAATGATGAAGAATTGTTTTTAATTCCTGATTTAGTAAATTCCTCAATCATTTCTTGATATACTTGCTCCATGTTCTGAAAGGTATTAGGGTCCAATGGCTGAAACCATGCCAACGCTGTGTCTGACAAGGTAAGACCAAAAGACTCATATTGAATCAAAAAGTCTTCTACCTGTTCGGCTCTGATTACTTGTTTAAATTCTGCTATATGGTTGTAAGGTTCACTAGAGCCATCATAGTGATTTCTCATACATTTGGCAACTTGGATTGGCCTTAGTCGTCTTCTTGCTTCGGGTTGTCTAGGCATCACTGGGAAAATCGGTCTTCCTATAGGTATGCCTGGTCCTCTTACTACCGGCGGTCTGACTGGAGCATGAACTCCATGTCTGGGGTCAATAGTCGGTTGAGGTCGGTAGTTAGGGTTATTTACAGGTATTGCGAACTGTACAGGAGGTCTGAAGGGGCTTTGAGTTTGTTGGGTCTGTTGTGTTTGTTGAGTTTGGCCTGACTGTTGGTATGAGTCATTATGGGAAGTTCCCAGTGGGTTCCTTGATGTAGTGGCTTGGTCTCTAGGTGGGAACACTGGGATGTTTTGATATTTCAATTCCGCTCTTTCCACTTCTGTTATGGGCCAATATCTTCTCTGATTTTTATCCAGATATGTGATAATGGTGGAAAAATCAGGATCTTGCAACTCATAAATGGTGACGGGATTAGGAGCAGCTTCCCAAATTGAGGAATGTGCTCTAAGGAGATGTTCCATCCCATTGATCAAATATACATCCATTAAGGTGTCATCTTGGGGAATTAGATCTCCTCTCCGTATCCTTGCAACTGTAGATCTTCCTCTAGGCGTGGTTACTTGCTCTTCATTCCCTCCTCCATTTAAGTTTGAAGCATTATTTTCTTCACCAATTTTGTTAATGTTCTCTGGGTGTTCTGTGACAACATATTGGATATCTCTTTTGTCCATGTACAGTCCTCCTGCGTACTTGACTGCTGGTCTAGGCACTATGTAAGCCTCTGATGCTTTCTTTAACCTGGCCACAGATCTGTTTAGACCATCCAGATAAATGGGGATCTCATGGTGGTTGGTGTTCACATACTCCAAAGAGGTTCTGTACTCTCCCTCAATGATTGACATCATGCCAATCATGGGTACTGTGTTCTGCATGTCCTCTGAAGCCATGGGAATTTCTTCTTCTGACTCATTGGAGGTCTCAGAATAATGTGAACGGTTACTCGGCTCTGCTACACTTCCTACAGAAGAAATTACACTTCTTCGGCTTCCTAGGGTTCTTCCGGATCTCAGGTTCATCCACTTCTAAACTTTGATCAGTCTGTGCTACCCTTGGGCCTTTGGTACTCTTCACTACAGGTCAAAAATTTCTAGAAGCCTTTAACTGGAAAAAATGACTAAAAAAGAATTTTTTTCAGAACACGATACTTGCCTCCCAAACTCCACGATACACGATCTCTGTGTTCAGACGATACCCGATACCTGACAAATATCGCGATATCTCACAAACGATACCGATCGCTCGAGTGAAACGATACCGATACTTGCAAGAAAACGATACACGATATTTGATCACCGGCGATACACGACCTCTCACGATACTTGACTGCCACGATACTTCTTACAAACGATACTTGGCTCCAACGATACACGATACTTGAGATCCACGATACACGATCTCTGAATGGGAACGATCGACGATACACGATATTTGGTAAGTATCGCGATCTCTGAGAAGCGATACACGATACTTGACCCAAACGATACGTGACCAACGATCGCCGATACTTGAAGGAAACGATATGGGATCTTTGGCAAGTATCGCGATCTCTGTGAAACGATACACGATACTTAAGCCAAATGATACACGATCTCTCGAAAAAACGATACACGATAGACAACAAGTATCGCGACCTTGAACAAAACGATACACGATACTTGGACTAGCAAGCGATACACGATACTTCGGCTCAGACGATACTTGATCTCTTGCAAACGATCGCTAGGAAAACGATACACGATACTTCGTAAGTATCGCGATCTTTGACCAAACGATACTTCTCAAGTATCGCGATCTGCACGAAACGATACACAATCAACGATACACGGTAGACGATCGCTGGCAAAACGATCTCTGATCAGGTATCGCGATCGGTATGAAACGATACACGATCGATGGGAAATATCGCGATACTCGACCACAGGAGAAAAACGATACTTGCTAAGTATCGCGATACTCGACCGCGGGAGTAAAACAATACTTGACCCTTAGACAAGTTTTAAAAAATGTTTTTGAAGTTTTGGTTTGATGCCCTTGACCTCCTATCTCCTCTCTCCACTCCTCACTCTCTGTATCAATCAAAACACACCTTTTACCCCCTGAAGGCTGTAAACGATACCTAGCGCAGATCGTTTTACACTGATATGGAAATATTTGAATGATCAAAAAGATTTAGCTACTGAGTGGCTCACCTTTGATGCTCTTTCTCACTCTTCTAACACCTTTTCTAGCTCAAAGACACTCCACAAGCTTAGAAACGATACTCGGTAGCTCGCGATACTTGCCAGCTCCTCCACGATACTTGCTCAGAAACATGTGATTTTCAAAATGACTCTTTTTGGCTTTTATACTTGATTTTTTCCTATCTACTGAAAATGAATCAACAAGACAAAAGATGAAAACTACTCTAATCTCCTCCCTCACTCTTCCTACTCTCCTCCTACTAAACCTAAACCTGAAACTTATCACACACACCTCGGGGATGTGAAGTAACAAGTGCTGAAGTGACTGACTACTCGTCAAAGGACAATTTCACCTCTACAAGTACGATTCGATCACACTCGATCTATAACCATCACGAAGGCACCTTGGTTGAGTGTTCCCCGGCAACCGCGCCAAAAACGTGTGTACTTGAGCCAAGACGACTCAAGGACTTGTGCCAATGAGACTATACCTCAATTGCCACACAAGTGCATATAGTGGGTACTTTAACACACATTTAAATGTCAATCCTAAGGAACGACTTACCAAGTGTATGAAGACGTGTGCACACGTGATGGAAAATGAAGTGGTTTAGCTAGCACGCATGAGAAAAGACTACTACCTCTCACACTCTCTGAAATACTGAAAGTGTTTGCCGCAAGCCTCTTACAGCAGTTTTGGTATTTTGAGGTTTTCTCCCATCCCAGAACTCCGAATATAGACAATAGGGTACTCGTTTCGAAGCTCTCGGCGAGACGCATCCAATGGTGGTCATTTCACTCAATTCTGACCACTCTCCTTCAAGTTATGGCAGAAATAGTGAATGACGGGAATCACAAATACCCGCGCCACAGCTTCTCCTAGCTTACGCACGCACTACAGCAGCTCAAAACCAAGGGGAAGGTGTAGACAACAGTCCTACACATGCATTTCAAGCATAACACACACATACAAGAGCAAAATGAAGATCAAAATCAGCAAGAAAGAGGCAAACTCGAAAATTCTGAAGAGCTCTTTCTTCACAATGGCAAGAGTTCTTTACAAAGAGTCACAAAGTGACTTATATACATGAGCCCTAAGTTTGGTCCTTTCACACAAGTGACCGGCACTTTATTCACTAACAGACTAATTTCCTACTATTGTACATGGGTAATCTCTACTTTTCTGTGGGGATGCATCTAGAGGACTCCTCTAGTGCATTTACAAGGGAAAATATATTACAAGAGTGGTTATGATACAAAATATGATGTCCAAATCGGAGAAATTTTTAGGGCCCGTCTTTTTCTCTGCTTCGTACTTTCTTTAGCTCTGCAACAATCTTGCTACCTAGCATGACTAGGTAACCACTTGTACTTCTTCTATCCTCCTTCGAACCGGCCCAATCGGCATCAGAATAAGCTTTGACCTGCATATCATCATCAAATGAATAGAACAATCCTTCATTTATAGTGGCCTTGAGATATCGTAACATTCTTCTTGCAGCTTGCAAGTGTGTAGTCCTTGGACTATGCATAATTGTGATAACACTCCAACTCCATATGCTATGTCGGGCCTAGTTATTGTGGCATAATTGAAAGATCCTACAATAGATCGATACAAGGTTACATCCTCTAATGGCTCTCCATCAATGGAGCTTAGCTTTACATTAACTTCCATGGGATTTGAAATAGGCTTGCAATGTAGCATCCCAAACCTCTCAAGTAGGTCTAGAATATACTTCCTTTGTATGAGCATAATACCTTCTTCTTTGTATACAACTTCAATGCCAAGAAAATACCTAAGATCTCCAAGATCAGAGATCCTAAACTCGTTTCCAAGCTTTGCCTTGATCTCCTCAATGCCCTTTGTATCATTACCTGTAATGATAAGATCATCTACATACACGCACATGTAGACTACAAGTTATCCTCTTTGTTTGATGAAGAGAGATGGATCCGCCTTGCATTGATTGTAACCACATTTGATCAAATAGTCCACCAATCTTTGGTTCCAAGCCCTTGGAGCTTGCTTTAGGCCATAAAGTGCCTTCTTCAACCTACGAACATGATGTGGAAACTCTTTATGAACAAAACCTAGTGGTTGCTCCATGTATACCTCTTCTTCCAAGTCTCCATTGAGAAAGGCATTCTTGATATCCAATTGGAAAAGCTTCCATCCTTTGCTAGCAGCCATTGCAATGAGTGTCCTAATGGTGCTCATCTTTGCCACGGGGCTGAATGTCTCTTCAAAGTCCACTCCATATGTTTGTGCAAAACCCTTGGCCACCAATCTTGCTTTGAACCTAGAAATAGATCCATCTGAATTCCTCTTTACTTTATACACCCACTTATTACCTATTACCTTCATGTTATCCTTCTTGGGCACTAGAGTCCATGTTTGATTCTCCTCAAGTGCGTCGATCTCTTCTTGCATTGCCTCTTTCCATTCGGTGTACCTGCTTGCATCTTCATAGCAATCGGGCTCATGATCTTCTACTACTTTGTTCATATATGCATAATGAGTTGCCATGTATGAATCATAAGTAAACCTTTGAGTTGGATACTTAACTCTAGAAGACTTCCTTTCTTCACCTTTTGGAGGAATAAACCTCCTTTGCCTTGGGAACTTGATCTCTTTCTTTGACATGGCTTCTTTCTCCATCATGTGTCCTTCATCATCTTCAACCTCATTACCTTCTTCATCCAACTCCACCAATGTTGCTTTGCCTTTGTTGTTTGATTGTGCTTCATAGCTTGATGAAGATCTCCCCCTCCATGGTGAGTTCATGCTTGAACTATCTTCATTGATGGAACACCTTGGGCCGCTTAGCTCTAGGTCGATTTGTTCTTCATCATGTCCATGCTTTTCTTCTTCATAGTCCTGCATACAATCATACTTCTTATACCAAGGGAGTAGCTCATCAAATGCTACATCCCTTGATATCCTCAAGTCCTTTGTGTTTGGGTTGAAGCACCTGTAACCTTTATGATCATTTGAATATCCTAGAAACACACACTTTTCTGCCTTTGGTTGTAGCTTGTGCCTCAATTCACTTGGCACATGTACATAACAAGTACATCCAAATATCTTCAAGTGGGAAAGATCAGGTTTCTTACCATAATAGGCTTGATATGGTGTCAAGCCATGGATCCCTGAGGTAGGAGCCCTATTCATAAGATACACGGCGGTATTTGCTGCATCACTCCAAAACATGTTAGGTACATTCATCTCATTAAGCATTGCTCTAGCGATCTCGGCAATGTATCTATTTTTTCTCTCTGCTACTCCATTTTGTTGGGGGGTGTACCTGCATGTTACTTGCCTCTTGATGCCTTGATCCATTAAAAATTCAGAAAACTCATTGGAGAAATATTCTCCCCCTCCATCGGACCTTAGCTTCTTGATATATGTACCTGTTTCCTTCTCTACCATTGCCTTGAATGCTTTGAAACATGTAAACACATCTGATTTGTTTTTGATGAAATAAACCCAAACCATCCTTGTGCAATCATCTATAAAAGTGACAAAGTACTTGTTACCTCCAATGGATTGCTCTTTGGTTGGCCCCCACACATCTGTATGTATCAACTCCAATGGATGTTGGCTTATGTAGCCACTCTTCTTGAATGGAAGTCTCGCTTGCTTCCCTAGTTGACAAGATTCACATAAATGCTTCATACCTTGTCCTTGGAAGTTGGGAAGACCTTCAACCAGCCTCTTGAATTGCATTTCCTTCATTCTTTGTATGTTGATGTGACCTATCCTCTTGTGCCACAAGTCCAACTCCGAAATCCTCTTGTTTCCATATGTGAAGTAGACATGTTGAGTGGAATGAGAATTTACCTCCAAAGTGAAGAGTCTCCCTTGCTTCTTTCCTCTTGCTATGACCTTGTAACCTTGCTTAGGGTTCTCCACAAAGCATCCACCTTTGTTGAACTTTACTTGATAGCCTCTTTCAACCATTTGCCCAACGGACACCAAGTTCTTTGTGATAGTAGGTACATGCAAGACATCCTTGAGACATCTTCCTTCCCCCTTGTCATCCAAAGCTACATCTCCAACATGGGAGATCTCATGGGTTGTATCATCACCTGTTTCTACATGTCCTTTACCTTTGGGAACATGTAGATTAGTAAACCAAGAAGCATTGCAACTCATATGGTTGCTACATCCACTATCAATATACCAAGTGTTATCTACTTTGCTTGAATTCCCATTCATGTGCATCATCAAGAGATTGTCATTTTCTGAACTTGTAGAAGCATAATTACCTTGGCCTTTGTATGAAGAACCTTGATTATAGTTCCTTTGGTTTCCTCCTTGGTAGCAATCTCTAGCATAGTGGCCAAACTTGCCACATATGTAACATCCTTCGCCATCTTGATTCCTGTTTTGTTGATGTCGTCCTCCTCTTCCTCTTGATCTTCCTCTCCCTCTTTGTGATGAGGTGCCTTGGTCATGTCCTTGATTTCTTGAGTGGCCTTGCCTTCCTCCAAACCTTCCTTTGCCCCTTCCTTGTCCTTGTCTTCCTTTGCCCCTTTGATTACGTGCATAGAAAACTTGTGCATCCTTGCTTTTAGTTGAACTTCCACCTATGTTCATTTCTTCGGTGACCATGAGAGCAACCAATTGCTCAAAATCGGGAAGATTATCCCTTACATAAACTGAAGTGGTAAAGGGTTTCCACTTCTCATCATCTCTCAAACCAATCAGAGTATAAGCCACAAGATCGTCATCGTCTATGTGGCTTCCAATGGATCCCAATGCATCTGATAACTCCTTGACCTTAAGTATGTAGTCATTTATGCTACTCCCTGAGCTCTTCCTAAGGTTGTTGAGCTCATTCTTGAGTTGGATCTTCCTTGCTTTGGTGCTTGTTGAATAAAGCCTTTCAAGTGTCTCCCATACCTTCATGCTTGAATCCAGGTCTTGGATATGGCCGATCATGCTATTGCTAATGTGTTGGGAAAGAATAAAGATAACCCTCTTGTCTCTTTCATTCCATTCCCTAAAGGCCCTTCTCTGATCATTGGTTGGATTCTCATCCAACCTAGGTCTTGGTTCACTTCCACTAATCAACCCCCAAAGGCCCTTGCCCATAAGATAGTTGGAGACCCTAAATCTCCATGGTTGATAGTTCCCTTTGTCTAGCTTTTCAATTTGAGTGTTGAAGTCTCCCATATCTAGTCTTTGATACTTGACCTAGCCCTTGGATAATGCTCCAATGTGTGTAAAATGAAAATGAGGCTCTGAGGTTACCTCAATCCAAAGCTTTCCTTAGATGGACACCTTGTGCTCTTTGAAACTTTGAGTAGAATAGCTCCCCCTTGATGTGAGCTACCTCCAAGAAGCTTTTGTTGATGCAAATCTTCAACCACCAACTCCAAGAGGTCTTCGTGCTTGTATGCGATGCCTCCAAGATGCCCAAATGCTCTGATACCACTGATGAGGGAAGTATCTCAACCCCTAAGCAACGACGAAGCATGAATGACCTCCATAGGTATCCTTCTTTGACCTCTGCACACCAAAAATGCTCTTACTCAGAGCATATGCAGAGACCTCCAGTGAGATTTTGTAGACCTGTAGTAGACACCAAGAGCTTTCCAACAAACCAAATTTCACTTCAAATGGATGCCTACACAAGGAGAAACAATGTCTACAACATGAGCTAGTTGAATGCTCACAACTGCCAATCAAGCAGATACCTCACTTCACTCCAGCAAGCTTTTCTCAGAGATTATACAGAGAATGAATATCAAACTTTGATCAACTTTAGAGGACTCTAATAGCTACCCAATGACACCAAAATCATAGCAAATAGATACATAGAGAGGGAGAAGCAGCCCTTACAACAGAGAGCAAAATATT
>CM035428.1:159637748-159642748 GCA_020310875.1 Ceratopteris richardii | reverse complement strand
TGAATATGATCTTCTTCCATACTTTAGGAATTGATTCTTCCTTCATCATTTGATCCTCCAAGCCTTCAATTGGTGATTGGTATGCACCAACAGCTCCCCCTCAATCATCAATTGAGGTTTTCTCTGTCTTCTTTATACTTGCCATGTCCTTGAACCTTTGTAACTTAGGTCCATCCAGACTCTTTGTCATCATATCTGCCACTTGTTCTTTTGTTGGAGTGTACATCACTTCAATCTCTTTATCTAGTACCTTTTCCCTCAAGAAATGATATTGAATCTCTATATGCTTAGTCCTGGCATGAAAAACAGGGTTAGCTGCCAAATACAAAGAACTCATATTGTCTCCAAAAATTATTGGAGTACTATGATCAAACTCAAAACTTTTCATCAAGGTCTTCAACCATATAACTTCTTTTGCAGCTTCTACCATTCCCTTATACTCAGCTTCTGTGGATGATAAAGCAACTGTATGTTGCTTCTTTGAACACCAAGACACTAACTTGTCTCCAACATAACATAGATATCCATGAGTAGACCTTCTATCATCTGAGTCACCTGCCCAATCTGCATCACTAAACACTTTGATTCTTGTGTCAGAAGTGAAACCATAATACAAACCTTCACTTAGGGTTCCCTTGATATATCTGAGTACCCTTTGGGCTGCAATCCAATGAGTCTTCTTTGGACAATGCATGAATTGTGACAACACTCCTACTGCATATGATAGATCTGGCCTTGTTAAGGTAGCATAGATCAAACTACCTACCAAACTCTGATATTTCTTCATGTCATTGAACTCTTCACCTCCATACCTGCTTAACTTATGATTTACCTCCAATGGTGTAGTTGAGGTTCTGCAATCTTCCATGTTAAACTTGACTAAAAGATTCTTCAAGTATCTCTCTTGTGAAACATATACTCCATGTTGAGTATACACAATCTGCATTCCTAGAAAATAAGATAAGTTTCCCAAGTCACTTATCTTAAACTCCTTCTCTATTTGCTTCTTGAGTTCATTGATTCCTTGAGCATCTGTTCCTGTAACAATAATATCATCAACATAAATGCACATGTAAATGTATCCATTTTCACTTGCCTTCACTAGCAAGCTACTATCTGCCTTTGATGCTTGAAAACCACATTCATTCAAGAACTTGACCAATCTGTAATTCCAAGCTCTTGGGGCTTGCTTCAACCCATATAAAGCTCTCTTGAGCTTACACACATAATCTGATCCAAATGATTCCATAAAGCCTTCTGGTTGCTCCATATATACTTCATCTGCAATGTAACCATTAAGAAATGCATTCTTCACATCCAATTGTGATAATTTCCATCCCTTGCAAGTAGCAATAGCAATCAATGTCCTAATTGTAGACATCTTAGCAACAGGACTAAAGGTCTCATCATAATCTACCCCATAAGTTTGGGCATAACCTTTAACCACAAGTCTAGCCTTATATCTAGACACCTTACCATCTGCAAACCTCTTTGTTTTATATACCCACTTGCATCCAATGACTTTCTGATTCTTTGGTCTTGGTACTAGTTCCCAAGTTTCATTTTCAATTAGAGCATCATACTCTTCCTGCATTGCCTTCTCCCAATTCTGTTTACCTTTGGCTTCTTCATAAGTGGTTGGATCTTCTTCTGTTTTCACAATGTAGGCATAATCTTTTGTTGTTAGGAAAGATGTATCATAACTATACCTTATAGGTTCTTTCCTTTCCCTTGTAGATCTTCTGATTTCTGCACTTCTTGAAGTTTCAGCCTCATTTGATTCTGGATCAAATCTTGGCCCTTCTTCTACATGATCCTGCACTCTACATCTAGAGTCAACTTCATCAACAATTTCTTCACAAACTTTTACCTTTGCTTTTCCTTTCCTTTGAATTTCTTCAACACCTGTATACTCATTTGGTGATCCTGTATACCACATATTTTGCTCATCAAATGTCACATCTTTAGTAACAAGAAATTGCTTTGTGGATGGACTCCACAACCTATAACCCATCTGTCTATCATCATATCCAATAAACACATACTTCTCTGCCTTTGGTTCTAGCTTATGTCTTAATTGTGAAGGAACATAAGCATATGCAATACATCCAAATACTTTACAATGATCAAGACTAGGCTTCTTACCCCACCATGCTTCATAAGGGGTTCCTCCATCCAAAGCTTTGCAAGGCAACCTATTCACAAGGTATGTTGCAGTGTTAATAGCCTCTGCCCATAAGTAATTTGGACAATTCTTTTCCTTCATCATGGCTCTTGCAAATTCTACAAGAGTTCTATTCCTCCTTTCTGCTACTCCATTTTGTTGAGGGGAGTACCTGCAAGTCACTTCTCTTTTGATACCTGCATTCCACAAATAATCATCAAACTCTTTTGAGAAATACTCTCCCCCTCCATCTGATCTTAACCTCTTTAGCTTTTGTCCTGTGATCCTTTCTGCATAAGCATGAAAGTGTTTGAATGTCTTAAAGACTTCTGATTTGTCCTTGATTACATACAAAGTAATCCACCTGGTTGCATCATCAACAAATAACACATAATATCTGGATCCATTTATGCTATAGTCCCTTGAGGGACCCCATACATCTGTATGAACCAATTCAAGCATATTTGAATACTTGTATCCTGTTTTGTTATAAGAACTCTTATGTGCTTTACCTAATTGACAAGCTTCACACTTGTACACCATATGTTGCCCTTCAATGTTTGGCAATCCAAGCACCACCTGATTCTTTGACATCTCCTTTATAGCTCTCTCATTGAAATGACCTAGCCTCTTATGCCATAGGTCTAATTCAGATACCTTTTGACCTCCATAGGTAAACAATGCATGTCCCACATTACCTTGGACCTTGAGAGTGAACAATCTTCCTTCCTTTTTACCTGCAACTATGGTTCTATATCCCTGATTTGGATCTTGTACATAGACACCATCATTTGTAAATCTTACCTCATATCCTTTCTCCACAATTTGTCCTACACTTATCAAATTTTTAGGAATAGTAGGGACATAAAGTACCTTGCTCAGAAGTGTACTTCCACTCTTTGTCTTCACTGATCCAATGCTCTCCACTTTATGTTTAGTATTGTCACCTGTTTGAACTGTATGTCCATTCACCCTTGCTTCCATATCAGTCATCAAAGATAGATTCCCACTCAGATGGTTGCTACATCCTGAGTCAATATAGAACACTCTTTGATCTTCTCCCATTGATTCATGAGTTGCATTCAAGATAAGAGTCATGTCATCCTTCTGATCTGATGCATAATTGTAATAATTATTGTTGTAGGACTGAGATTGGAAGTTTCTTCCACCTCCTCTACCATATGATGTCCTACCACCTCTTCCTCTGAAATTGCCTCTTTGGTTTCTGCCTCCTCTACCTCTTTGAATATAACTCTGATTGTTGTATCCTCCACTTTGATTGTTATACCAACAATCATTTGCCAAATGATTTGTTCTGCCACAAATCCAACAAGCTTTAGCATTATCTTTGTTCTTACCTCCTCTTCCTTTACCTCTGAAATTTGTCTTCCCTTTTGTGAAGTTGGCTTGATTTGAATTCCCTTCATCATCATTTAATTGCTTTCCCTTGCCATTCTTTTTCTTGTCTTTGGAGTACATAGCTTGACTTGTACTTCTATCATTGTCTCCTTTAAGATCCTGCTCAAAGGTTAGCATGTGTCCTAGCAATTGATTAAGGTCAGGAGTAAAGTGATCAAGTGACAATTCTATGGACAATATAAAAGGCTTCCACTTCTCATCTCCTCTCAAACCTGTAAGTATTTGTCTTACCAACTTTTCTTCTTCAATGTCTTCATCCACTGCTCCCAAGCTATCTGCAATATCTTTCATCTTTGCCACATAATCTGAAATTGATTGTGAGCTCTTCTTCTTGAAGGTTGTGAACTCAGCCCATAGTGAGGACTTCCTTGACTTAGTTGTATTTTGGAAATGCTCTTCCAAGGCATTCCAAACATCTGTGGCACTTTCCAAACCTCTGATGTGAGGTAGAAGGTAATCATTTACAGCCATGTAAATTATGCTCCTTGCTTGAGCATCCTTTCTCATCCAAGTCTTCAACATTGCAAGTTCTTCCCTAGTAGGAATACTTGGATCTGCAAACTCTGGTTTTTCTTCATCTCCTGTAATAAATGATATAAGATCTTTGCTCATGAGGTGTGCTTCCATCCTCATGGACCATGCTGGATAGTTCTCCCTATCTAGCTTATCAATCTGCAAGCTTTCTCCCATCTTGTATCCACCTGTGTATTGAAACTTCAAGCCTTACAAACAATGTATGTACCTTTACTTCGAATTGAACTCCTTTTTGCCTTTCTTGATGTCAATTTGTCTTCTCCCCAAGCTTTGACTCCAAGCTTTCACTTCTTGATCCTTCAAATGTTGAATCTCTTGAATCTGCAGCAGTCGGGATCCTCCTTTTTCTTCAAATTGATGTCTCCTGCTCTGATACCACTGATGGAGAGTGTTAATCTCCAAAAGAACAACCTATTCTTGTGATTAGAGCACCTCTATACCAAGAATAAGTCAAAACCTTTCACACATTTAAAAGATCAATTACTAACTATCAAAAGATCAACAATTCTGTGAAGAAGATGATACACAGAAAAGTCTGCTGCAGAATTTCTTCACATTGACTTATCAAATGTGTAAAGTTTTTTATAAAACTTTGTAGGAATCATCTTCTAGAGTTTGCGCATCTCCTCCAAGTTGAATTACTTCAAAAGGTTAAGTATAGCTTGAGAAATCAACTTCTCAAGTTACCTATGTCAGAAACTGTACTTCTGAAAAGTCGATTCAGACACCCCTAACTTCTTAACTTTGATTCTCACAATATCTAACCCGTTTTGCCAAATGCTTTTAGCCACGAGTAGATCACCTTCCAACTTAAAGATTAAGTGCTTGCTTGCACAAAACTTTAAACTATGGAGTGAGCACTGACCAAAAGATTAAACTCGAA
>CM035428.1:159547748-159617748 GCA_020310875.1 Ceratopteris richardii | reverse complement strand
GGCACTATGACATGAAGCAGAATTTGCATGAAAGAAAGAATTGAAATAGGCAACATGAATATGCATGAACAAATAGGCAACATATGTGCAAATGAACCGGCAACATTGACAACAAGAAAGAAAACAAACAAGCATCAATATGAAGTGGAAGTGGATGTATTGAGTCATTTTAGGCATCAACTCCTCTCATCTTGAAGAAAAATTTGTACCTTTTTCATAAAGCAATCTACCTTAAATACAATTATAAACAAAGATTTAGGATTCTCAAGAGAAATCCTTAAATACAATTATAAACAAGGATTTAGGATTCTCAAGAGAAATCTTTCATCTTTAGCTTATTTTAGATCAACTCCTTTCCTACATAAATATGAATATGCTCTTTCTCTAATAACATGCAAGGAAATCTAACTAAACTCCACTAATGCATAAATCTACCTATATGGCCCGTGATTTATTCTACTATGCCTCCTTAGCTTCCTTTGGCTTGCTCTCTCTCTCTTATTTTATGATGATTCGATGACTTTATGGTTACGATCACTTTTTTGGGGTGGAAGAAAGTGTAAACTTCTTGATTATGTGTAGCAGCTTTTTTTTTATGATAGGAAAAAATTAAACCCCGATACAAGGTACAACCATTTTTTATGATGGAGAACAATCATTTAAACTCCGATACAAGTGCTATGAGGTGGACTAAGGATGTAGAAACATGCAGTAGCAGGAGCTAGGACTTCAACAATTATGCTTTCGATATAGGATACATATGCATGTTTATATATGAAAGTCATGTTATGAAAATAAACCCCCAAGTCTACATGCCCCATCTTTCCATAACCCTAGATTATAATTGATTTTTTAGTAGATAAATTATTACTTAAGATACAATTTTACATAAGTAGAAATCATCATTTGCCCATTTGACTCAACTGGTGTGGATATGCAATGTGTTGGGGGATTCTTGGACAAGAAGGGATTTGAGTATTTGTTGGAGAAAAAGGGAAAGACAAGAAGAAAGATACACACTGGAAGCCTCTGTTGATTGATTATAATGAGACAAATACAATGGTGATGCATGATACAATCCAATGCTTCTGTGCAAAATCCCATAGAGTGCTCAATTACAAAATACCAAATACCAAAGGTCTTGTTGGTGCGGGCCTCCTCTGCACCAGACCTCCACCTTCTCCAAGCCTGAACTTGTGCACACCTTGCAGCAAGCTTCCAATAAGGGGGAGGGATGGACACCTTCTATCGGCACGCGCACACTGCAATGAGACCTTGGGATCCTTGGGGAATTAGCTTAGCACTTCTCTACACACTTCCTTATTCACTCTTCATGCACACCTTGCACTTCACTTCTCTGCGTCGCACACTGTGTGTGTCTCTTGCACTTCTCTCTCTTGCCTAGCTTAGACTATGCTCCCTTCCTTACACTTGCTTGGTCCTTCAAGAATAGTCCTTGCCTTGATTTGAGTGTTAATTCACGTACGCTCCTAACTGCAAGAGTATCTTGGTGCTCACTTTGATGTCCTAAAATTGTCTCCTCAAGTGGGCAGCCAACGAATCCTTGTTTTGTCCTGTAGTGACTTTAGGCTAAAACAAAAAAATTAATTGGGGGGCCATACTTTCACTTCTACATACGCTGCCGCTTCACGTACCTTCACATTTTGCCTTTTAATTCTTCTCTTGTGCACCTAAGAGAGGGTTCACCTGAACCTTCCAAAACACTTTAAAAACACTTTGAATCTTAGAGAAATTACAAAAATACCTATGTAACCTGCAACCCACTTTCTGCAATTTTACCCTTTGTGGATAATTAATTGTGCACTACCTGTGCAGTTTGACAGCTGCACTTCGAACACTTGACTTCACCCATGTTGACTTTGACCTTGAACATGTTGACTTTGACTGATTTAACTTTGACCTTTTGACTTTGATTGTATTTGACTTTGACTATAGTTGACTTTGACTATAGTTGACTTTGACTATAACTGACTTTGACCAATATGATTTTTATGGGCTCAATAGTTGCCCACCACCTAATGTGCTCTCCGTCCCGAAGAGCTACAGCCAAAACTCTGAGCAAATAGGACACCATACTACTTGTGCTACAAAATCTTCAAAAGGACACCTGAGCAGCTACCAAGTCCACCAGAAGCAAGAGAGAACAAGCACCAGAGAAGAAACCAAAAGTGGAATTTTTGCATGGAAAAGCAAAGGAGAAAGGAGGGGGAAGGGAGGGCTAAGGGGGCTGAGATGGATAGGGCAGGGAGGGGTAAGGATTTGGTTGGCAGAAGGGTAAGGGGAGGGTGAGGAAGTAGGATTATGGGGTTTGGAGAGGGTCCAAATTATCAAACTGTAGAGCGATAGGATCAAACTATAGAGCGATAGGGGTTGCATATGTGAAATTTTGAAACAAAAGTAAAAACAAAGTGAGAATAGACTATGTGGACCATGTGGGTAATGAAAAACACGTGAGAAATGTGCTCAAAATATGTGGGTTTTGACAAAAAGTCAGAAAAAAGTGGGATTTTGGAAAAACTAAGGCTGAAAATGAGTTCCAAGGTGCCAAAATACTTGAAAATGACCCCAAGTTAAAAAAAGGCCATCCGAGGCACAATCTAGAGCCAAAAGTATGGACCATATATATATATATATATATATATATATATATATATATATATATATATATATATATATATATATATATATATATATATATATATATGTTTTAAGAGGGGGGAAACGGTGGGGGGTGGGTGGGGGAACAGTGGGTGGGGGGCGGGCGGGCGGGGGGCCACCTTTTTTTTTTGAGGGGGCGGGGGGCCACTTTTTTTTTTGAGGGGGCGGGGGGAGGGCGGGCGGGGGGTGGCCTTTTTTTTTTCTTTTTTTCTGAGGGGGTTGGGGGAGGGGGCGGGCGAGGGGGCGGCCGTTTTGTTTTTGGGCGAAAAAAAAATCCATGGTTTTTTTTGGGTGAAAAAATCCAAAATTTGAGAAAAATTCCTAAAAAATCTAAAAGAATCCAAAAAAATCTCAAAAAAATCTCTGAAAATTCCCTACAGGTCTAGGACAATTTTCTCACTCAAAACCATAGGGAGCTTCCTTTATTCCTCCAATTTGGCAAGAAAATGACATTTGAAAAGGATGAAAAATGCTAGAAAAAATCTAAAAAGTGCTTGAAAAATTCCCAAAAAATTTCCAAAAATTGTGTTTATGCAAATGCTATGAGAGGGTTGCTAAATTTGCTAAAAACTCAAAGAACAAGCATGAAAATGGATAAAATCTACGAAAACATAAGCAAAAATGACATGAGAAGGCTATGTACAACCTGAACAGATTTGGTGATTTCCAGGCGATCCATAAATCTTCAGTTGTGTTGATGATAGGCCTTGAGCCTTGATATATTGGCTAGTGGTAGGGCCTCTCCTTTTAGCGTCTCTAACTCCACAGCACCCCAATTCAACATTGTCTTAACTTGTTAAGGTCCTTCCCAGTGTGGAAGCCATTTTCCCCTTACTTGTGTGTGGATTTGAGGTCTATGGAGAAGAACTAACATGCCTGTTTGTAAATTATTGTTCCATAGATTCCGATCATGTGCCTCCTTCCTCTTCATTTGAGTCTCTATCAATTGTTTTGCAGCATGTAGACATATCTCTTCCACTTGATTCAGTGCTCCAAGCCTCTGAGAGACACCACAATCTTTCTTTTCTGTATGAAAGCTAGTTTTGGGGATCCATGTAGAAATTCAAAGGGTTCAATAGGCAATATCCCATAAACTAGTTGGAATGGAGAGTATCCAATAGCCTCTTTGTAAGCCAACCTATATGCCCACAGGGTACCTTGATAAGCAATGCCCCAAGAAGTGGGATGTAACATATATTCCTTCCTTAACATGGCAATTAATACCTTGTTGGTGGATTCTGCCTATCCATTAGCTCTTGGATAATAGGCACAAGAGGTCCTATGTAGAATTTTGTACCTGTTGAAAATTTCTTATAGGACCTTATTCACAAAATGAGTACCTTGGTCTGTACAAATTTCAAGTGGACATCCAAACCTGCAAATGATGCTACTATAAATGAAATCAGCAATAGTTTGAGCAGTGCAGTCAAGGGAAGCAATAGCTCCAACCCACTTTGTCGCATAGTCTGTGGTGATCAATAGATACTTCTCTCTTTTTGGAATCGATGGAGGGTAGATGGGCCCTACAAAATCTAGCCCCCACTTCTCAAATGGTAGCCAAGAAGGGGAAATAATCAAGGGGTTGTGCCTCTGCTTTGTTGGCTTAGGTCCACATTTCTGACAAACATCACATGCCTTTCCCCATTCATCTGCATCTTTGAATAATGTAGGCCACCATAAACTAGCATCAAGGATCCTCTGACTCATAATATGTCTTGGAAGGTGCCCACACCTATTCCTTCATGTGCAGATTGAAGGACTTCCCTCACTTCTTCTTCCATGCACTTCCTAAACATGTTGTCCTTTCCCTCTCTTTATAATTATTCCTCAATGAAGGTAAAAGGTCTACTCTTGATTAGCAGTCTCTTTCTTTGCACAACACTTGCCTTCTCTGGATACACTCCCATTTTAATAAAATTTTTGATATCATTATACCAACCTTGAGCTTGTACATCGAACAAATTAGCATCTCGAAAATCATCATTGGCTCCAATTGCTTGATCCATCATATTGATCCTAGATAGGTGATCCGCCATGCCATTTTCTTTAGCTGGTCTATGGACTATAGAAAAATCAAACTCCTAGAACAAAAGTAGCCACCTCCATATCCTGCAAATTGCTTGTGGCTTGTTCAATAAATACGTGAGTGGTTGATGATCAGTGATGATAACAAACTTCACACCCAGCAAATAATGACGAAATTTTTGTATGGCGAAAACCATTGCTAGAGCTTCCCTTTCTGTTGTGCTATAATTTTTTTAAGCTTTAGTTAAAATTCGACTAGCATACTGAATAGGCCTGTCAAGTTTGAATTCTTCACTATGTTGAGCCAATACTACACCCACTGCAAATGCACTGGCATCTACATGCACATGAAAAATGTTTGACCAATCTGGGGTGATAAGAATTGGTGCAGCCATCAATTTGGACCTTATTGTCTGATAAGCATTCTCTTCTTCCTCTTCCCATTTAAAGGGCACTTCTTTACCTATAAGTCTAGCTAGTGGCCTAGCTATCTACATACATTTTGATAAATCTTTTGCATCCATCCTATAGGGATTTCTTGAATTGGTAAAGAACATTCTTCACTAGTATGTTTTACCTTGTCTTTAACTTTAGTAACTTCCTTCTCGACTGTTGTTGCATCCTCCTCCAAGTTGTATTTGAGGGGTGTCTTCCTCCCCCTTCTGTGGTCTGTGATGGGTTCTCCCAATCCATCAACCTGAACTTTATCCTCATTTTCATTATAACATTCATCTGTACAAGAATTATTAAGAAAAACTTCAAAACAAGAGGAAGAGTAGCCTGCTTGGAGCCAATTCAGAATATCTTCTTCTTCCTCAAACTCTATTTGGGGTTGGTCCTCTGTTTTTGGTTCTATGCAAATGCCAACTCATTGCATCATGCTAGTGTTCCATTGATGATCTAGGCCCTCCTCTAAATGTATCTGTGTCAATTCATGCCCTTTCTTTTGTACCCACATAATGTCTTTACCCCAGTCATGGATGACATTTGCATGCCTCAGCCATGGTCTTCCAATTAAGAGGGGAAATCCTCCTTCAACCTGGGGAAATCTTAATACCACAACATCCAGAATGAAGAAATTACCTTGTACTTCCAGTGCAACTTTTGGGATCACTCCCACTGGCCTTACTTTGCTTTGATATGCCAAAGTAACAGTGAAATTTGCAGGTCTTGAAGGGTGTAGTCCAATTTTTTCCATTGTATGTTCATGCATCAAGTTAATGCCAGAGCCACCATCACAATAACTCCTTGAAACTCATGACCTTTGATAGAGGCTGTCAACTGAGGGCTCTTATAATCTGTAAGGGGTGCTTCCCCTACAATTTTACGTTTATACATGACAACAGTATTTGCCACTAAACTTGTAGTGGAAGCCTCATCAATTATCTGCAAGAGATCTAACTTGAATTTCCCATCCATCTTTATTAAATAAAAAATACTAATCTCCTTTTTCATGGACTTGAGTAGTTTTGAAGCCTCTAATTCTTTAAGAGCATGGGCTCCAATTGACTTATCAAACTCCTCATGAGCCCTATTGAATGCATGCCCAATGGCATTACTGGTACATATGAGATCTCCTTTTTGCTTTGTATCTGCACATGTGGTGGCTTTGTCTTCAGATGTCTCTTTGTCTTTATTCAATCCATTAGTCCTTGATTCTTGACCTATTTCTACTTGAGCCTTCCCCTTGCTTCTCGTCTGCACTGTAAAAGATTCAATTTCTTCTAACTGCACCACCCTAGTAGATGGTGATGGCCCTTTGACTCGATCTAACATTTCTTCTTTATGCACATAAATCATTTGAATGTGAGGCCAAGATGAAGAGGCTTGATTCTTAGGACCACAACTTGTATATTGGTCTTTGGCCTCTGGGTAGTTCCTGCAAGGAGGGGCATTTTCTAGTAGAGTGCACCTACTTTGATAGTGCCCACATCCTCCATATCTGAAACAAATGATTGGCCTCCTAGGCCCATTTCCAAAGTTATTCCTATATCTAGGGTTGTAATTGTTACCTTGATTCCGTGCAGCTGCCATCATATTTGCTGGTGGTAGGGGTTCTCCTTGTGTTTAAATTGTTGTTGCAGGCATTCCTCTTGATTGGCATTCCTGTGCCTCATGACCAGCTTTCCTGCATAGTTGGTAAGTCATACTTAACAGGGGACATTCACTTACCATATGACCTTGCTTGCTGCACATGGTACACCAAATTCCACTCTTGATGCCACCCCCTTTGAGTTCCTGCAACTCTTGGCTGAGCCAATTCCTCTGCTTGGGCTTCTTCCTCTGCTTGGGCTTCTTCCTCTGCTTGGGCTTCTTCCTCCTTTTGGAGCTTTAATGCCTCAATCTCCCTCCTCAACTGAGTAACAACATTCTCCTCCTCTTTGAGGGGCTTATTCCTTTTTAAGCCATCCAGCTCTTTCCTTACCTCGATTATTGGATTCTCCATTTCTGTAGAATAGGGTAGTTGAGAAGAAATTGCTCCATACTGTTGCCTTATCTGCTCTAGTTGTGTAGTTGTGTTGATGAGCTCCTCTATGGAGGTTGTGGGCAACACTAATTCCTTGATTTTACATTGGTTGGTCACTGGAAGTGGCTTAGCCAACCATTTCTTAACAAAAAAATCATGTGGAGGATCTGGCAACTTAGCCATTACTGCCTTGACCCTAGTTACAAACTCTCACAACTTTTCACCTGGCCTAGTCTCAAGTTTTCTAATTCATCTATGATGATCTCTGCAATATTTCCATGCTAGAATTGGGTTTTGAATGCATCTTTCATTAAGTCCCAAGTGGTGAAATGGTTCTCCGCAAACTGGCTGAACCATTTATCTGCTAACCCTTCTAATGTGGTAGGGAAGAGTATCAAAAAGACATTTTCTCGTCCCATTAAGCCTCTAGTTTTGCATAGTGCTAGAAACCTTCTAATATGCTCATCCGGATCTTCCTGAGTTAGGCCTTTGAAAGAAGGAAATTTTATATTCAATCTTGATAGTAGGGTTTCCAAGTCTACCTGACGTGCCATGCTCTTTACTGATGAAGTTGACGAAAGTGGACTGGAGGATCTTCTAACAACCTTCCTTCTTGTTTGCTTGAAGGTGACCCTCAATGTTTGGGACCGGGTTGCGGTCATGGGCTGTTCATAGTCCTCTTAGTATGAGATAATTGATAAGAATATTTACCTTTTAGCTCAATGAAGTAGCACTGTAGTTTTGTCGACACTTGACCTCTTCTAGACTTTGCACTTGGTTTCTCCTATGCTCAAATCTCCTTGGTGTCCCACGAGGCATGCCAAATTTTGTTGTGGGATTCTTGGACAAGAAGGGATTTGAGTATTTGTAGAAGAAAAAGGGAAAGACAAGAAGAAAGATACACACTAGAAGCATTTGTCGATTGATTATAATGAGACAAATACATGGGTGATGCACGATACAATCCAATGCTTCTATGCAAAATCCCACAGAGTGCTCAATTACAAAATACCAAATACCAAAGGTCTTGTTGCTGCTGGCCTCCTCTGCACTAGACCTCCACCTTCTCCAAGCCTGCACTTGTGCACACCTTGCACCAAGCTTCCAATAAGGGGGAGGGATGGACACCTTCTGTCGGCACGCGCACACTGCAATGAGACCTTGGGATCCTTGGGGAACTAGCTTAGCACTTCTCTGCACACTTCCTTAGTCACTCTTAATGCACACCTTGCACTTCACTTCTCTGCATCGCACACTGTGTGTGTCTCTTGCAGTTCTCTCTCTTGCCTATCTTAGACTATGCTCCCTTGCTTACACTTGCTTAGTCCTTCAAGAATAGTCCTTGCCTTGATTTGAGTGTTGATTCACGTACGCTTCCAACTGCAAGAGTATCTTGGTGCTCACTTTGATGTCCCAAGATTGTCTCCTCCAGTGAGCAGCCAACGAATCCCTGGTTTGTCCTATAGTGACTTTAGACTAAAACAAAAAATTTAATTGGGTGGCCATACTTTCACTTTTGCATACGCTGCTGCTTCACATACCTTCACATTTTGCCTTTTAATTCTTCATTTGTGCACCTAAGAGAGGGTTCACCTGAACCTTCCAAAACACTTTAAAAACACTTTGAACCTTAGAGAAATTACAGAAATACCTCTGCAACCTGCAACCCACTTTCTGCAATTTTACCCTTTGTGGACAATTAATTGTGCACTACCTCTGCACTTTGATGCCTCCACTTCGAGCACTTGACTTCATCCATGTTGACTTTGACCTTGAACATGTTGACTTTGATTGATTTGACTTTGAGCTTTTGACTTTGACTATAGTTGACTTTGACTATAGTTGACTTTGACCAATACGACTTTTATGGGCTCAACACAATGCAATGCAAAGATTGAAAAGAAACATGCATGAAGTGAAATTGGAAACAAGCAAGAATGAAAAAAAAAGGTGGAATGAAATGTAATAACATGAACTTGAAAAAGAAATGATGTTCATTTGTTTTTTATGGATATTCTTGTTTACGAATCACCCTCACTATTTTCATCTTTTTCAATATCCTCATCCAAAATGTACTTGTCATTATCATGTTTCTTGAATAGCTTTATCCTTTTACCTACAATCAAAGTTTTTAATGCAACACCATTTAATTCACAAAGAGCATACATACCATTGTTGCTAACTTTTGATACAATGTATGGCCCAAACCATCGTTGAGTGATTTTTTTGCGTGCATCATATTGAGAGTCAAATGTACTATCATAAATGAGCACCCAATCTCCTAGTTCAATCAACTTAGAATGCAATTGATGAGTTTTATCAAAATAATGCTTATTCTTCATTCTAGATGCTCTTAGTTTTCCAACAACATCATCAAGTCTTAATTTACCTTATTCTAACTGTTTGATGCGTAAACTCAAAAAATCATCAGTAGACATGTTTTCAAACAAATGCAAATTTGACCATGTAGAAATATGAGACAGAATTGGAAATAATGACTTTTTACAGTACATGAGTTCAGCAGGCATATACCCAGTAATACGTGTGCACGTCATTCTATCTACCCAAAGTGCAAAAGGTAAAAATCTAGGCCATTGTTTAATGTCACTGTTACATGCATTAGATATGGATTTCACAATAGGTGGATGACCTCTCTCTATTTTACCATTGGCCTCTGAATTATATGTAGTAATGAGAGACAAACAAATATCGTGATGTTCACAGAACTCTTTACATTCTCTCACATTTAACTCTCCACGATCGGCAACTACTTTCTCTATGTAGCTGTTGAAGCTCAAGGTCAAGGACAAGCATAATAAGTGCAATAGAGAAATGGATACACAAGAAGAAGGAGCACATAGGGAGCTCCAAGAAGTGTATGTCAAATTTTCAGAAGAAATCACTATAAAATAGTGATTTTCATCACTAAGAACCATCGTAAATACCATTTTCCATTTTTGTAACTCCATTTTCTTCAAGGAAAGGAGTCCTCAAGCTTGAGGAGTATTAGAAGTATCATCCTACCAATTTTCATAATTTTTAGACTTTGTTTGAGCCCTCAAATAAGCCCTGGAACCTAATTTTTAACTAGGCCAGACACTAGGTCTGGACATGGCCAAAACTAGTCAAAAAACTATAAAAAGAGCTAGAGAGCTCATTTTGGAGGTTAGCTTTTTGGAGAATAGAGCTTTTGTAAGAGAGTTCCTTGGCAATAGAAGCTTTCCATTGCCACTTATGGAACAAAATTGGGAGCCAGAATACTCCAATGTCATGTACACAAATCCGAACCCTAGACCTCAATTGAGGCAAATGAGACCACAAGCCCCTAGAGGACCATGTTTTAGATGTCAGGGTGACCATTTCATTCATGAACGTCCCCACTCACCAAGTCTAGGACAAGGATAGACCATCACAATACAAGCCTTTTGTCTTGAGTGCGGCAAAGAGCATCTCCCTAGAGATTGTCCACGAAACCCCTCTAGTGCACCCAAGGTTACACCCATTAATGTGGTAGGCTTAGTGGTGGATTCAAGTGCAAGTAGTAGTAATTTCCTCTACACACAGTTACTAGAGCACAAGCATTAAAAAAAGATAAACCAATAGAGCAATCAGAGTCGAGTGAATCAGGAGAGCCTAGTAAGAGGAAAACAAGAACATGGAAGGATACTAGGGAGAAAGCCAATCGCAAGTGGAATAAAAAGTTATCAGAACTAGAAGAAAGCCTGAAAGAAGCGAAAACAAAGATAGAAGACATTGCATCTCAAAGTCCCTCGCATGCCGAAACTTGTTGCTCTAGCACAATGGTGAGAACCACGTTAAGAAGCTCCACCTCCTTAATGTCAATCCGTGGAAGAGATAGGAGTGATATGAAGATCGTGAATGTGATATGAAGTGAGAGTGAAGGTGAGAAGCATAAAGTTGCACACACACATACACACACACAACGAAGAGACAAGCAAGACACAATGGAAGGTAGGAAATCAACTCTATTGCTCAAGAACTCAATTACAAACTCAAAATAGCTCTAAGCTCACACTAACCAACCTCAAAAATGAGCTCTCTAGCTCTTTTTATAGATTCTAGACTAGTTTTGACCGGTTTCACATCTAGTGACCGGCATAGTTAAAAAATAGGTTCTAGGTGCTATTTGAAAGGGTAAACGGTATCTAAAAATAACCAAAATTGGTATGCTCATTCTACCTAAGCTCCTCAAGCTCGAGGACTCCTCAACTTGCACAAAATGGAGCTATGAATTACAAAAAGGGTTTTTCTATGTTACATATAGTACAAAAGTGATGAAAATCACTGTTGGAGGTTTTGAAAAGTATTTATAAAATATAAGTCTTTGAAAAAATGATTCGACTGACTCCCTGCTTCCTTGTTATGCTCTATCTTTACATGCTTCCACGTCTTCTATGCCTCTGACTACTACCAACACCCCCCTCCCTCTCGCTTCTGTCGTCCTCGGCAGAACCTGGTTGTGAGGTCTGTCGGATATAATTATGGAGTAGTTCCTGAGCGAGGGTGTGTTTGGATATGTGAATTCCGCAGGCCAGATCTGCCTCAAAGTTCTCCCAATCAATGGGTTGTGGTTCATCGGATGGTGGGAGTCAAT
Organism: Ceratopteris richardii; assembly: GCA_020310875.1. NCBI lineage: Eukaryota > Viridiplantae > Streptophyta > Polypodiopsida > Polypodiales > Pteridaceae > Ceratopteris > Ceratopteris richardii. The sequence goes on along the minus strand of CM035428.1, from coordinate 159,605,962 downwards.
AGTGCATGAAATATACCATCTGTTGGCAGGCAAATAATTGAAGCAAATGCGTGGGCCTGCTGATGAACACTTCTGAATGATATTCCCAGAAACTGGTTGTGAACATTTCTTCGAAGGTCTGCTTCTAGCACGCCGGTAAGTATTTAATGGGACAGTGCCAGGCGTAACACACCTCGAGCGATGGTGTCATACTCATGTCATAAGCTAAATCGAGATTGCCATGCTCGAAACCCGGGGTGTTCACATAGGGTTCCTTGACGCGACGGAAGACTTTGAAAACCATCTGCATCATGTCAAATATTTTAACAGTCATGTGCGCTGCTACATCGTCCATATGTTTTAAGCAAGGGAGCCAATGGCGAATCGTTGCCATCATGTATCCAACTGTTGGTGGTCCTGTGGGTGGCCTGAAATAGGGGTAATTGAGCCAATCCTCGCATTGCTTGTTGTTTTGTACTTTTATAGCAAATGCCTTCCAGGAGCGACGACATGGCACTGGTCCCCAACATGGGTTGTATTTTAAGTGTAGTGGTGCCTTAACCCAAGTGCTCATCATCTCTAGATAATTCTGTAAGAGATCCTTGCACCAATCTGGTTGATAGATTTCTCCTTGCTGCGCATCTAGTGGCAAATCGTCAGGCTCAAACTGAGTAGCGTGAGAGGGTTTCTTGCATGTTTCTTTCTCGATGGCCAACTGATATTCCGCCATTAACATAAAGTAAGGCTTGTATTGTAGCTCATGCCCAGATATGTATCTACGAGGGGCCAAATGAGCAAAGTATGGAGACTGTAAAAATCTTTCTTCTATCATTTCCATTGCGTGTAACTGTGCCTCTACCCTTGCTGAGTGGGTTGTTCCAAGTTCTTCTATCATCTTCATCCATGCAGGAGTTGGAAGTTCGAAAGTCGTCTGGCCTTCAGTCGTGACTCGTCTGCCTGGGATGGGTTGGGGTTCATATGCTTCTTCAAAAGTTTCCTCCATCGGAATAGTGACTGTTTCTTCCTCTCCTGGTAGTTCCGGTGGGGATTCTGGCCTGGGGGTGCTTCATATACGGCTATCTGTGATTGAAGAGTTGATACCTGGGCCTGTAATGCGTTGAATTCCTCTAGGATGTCAGGAGATGGGTCCGTAGAAGCTGCTAGTCCTTGTGGTATTGGTGCTCTTAGTTGGAGTAGTTTATGATCTTCTTTTAGCTTCTGATATTCCTCGTTCATGCTATCATACTCATCTAACAATCTGACATGATCATCTAGCAACATTTTCATAGATTCTGAGCGCACGGCCTTAAAGAGAATGGGCTCAACGGTTGGTCTAGTTGATCAAGAGCAGCTTCTTAATTTTCTCTGTTCTGTTCTTGTAAACGCTGGTTCTCTTCTTTCGCTGCAGCCAAGTGTCGTCTGAGTAAGCCCATGTTCCTAGTAAGTGTCCCATTGCGAATAGTTTGTGCCCTCAATAAGTTATCGATATCTGTGATAGCCTCTTTTGTCTTTTCTTCACTTTCTAGTTCAAGTTTATGATAATCCTCTCGTAGCTCTTGGTAGCGGGTGTTCAGTGAAGCATTCTTGATGGTCAGTGAATTGAGCTGCGACTGTAAATCATTGGTTGTCTTCTGTAGTGTCTGATAATTATTTCCAAGAGATGTGAACTCATCTCTTTCTTGAGTCATACATGTGAACATCTGTCGAAATGCGGTGTCTATAGTAGGTGATAATATTAGTGACGGAGTGAATGCAGTTGTAGTGTGTGTGGGTGTCGATGCAAAGGGAAAGGGAAATGGGGATGAGAATATGGATGCAGTGGTGATTGTGGAAAATTGTGATTGATTAAATATGGTGGTACCATGGAAGATGTGAGCGGTGGTACGGTGGGTAGTGATATATCCATATCGTTGGATGTGGTATCAAGTGCGGTGACTGTGAATAATGGCATGAGGGTGGATGCGTGTGTGGGTGCAAATACAGGATTTACAAAAGTTGAAGAGTAATTTACAGAGGGGTTCTCTTGTACTGCTTGGTGGAGAGAAGGAAGAGGAAAGGCAATTGGGTGGGGAGGTGAGACTGGGGAGAAGGTTAATGGAGGTGGGAATGGGAAAAGGGGTCGTGGAGGTGTGGGGAAGGACGAGAAGGATGGAGGGAAAATTGGACTGGATAGAAAGGTGGATGTTCGAGGAGGAAAACTAGGTCGGGTGGGTGCGGGAATTGTCCAATGAATGAAAGTAAGGAAGGCTTCTGCTACAGCGCTATCCAAAGATGTGGATGGTCTGGGAGAGATTGGATGTACAAGGGAGATTGGAGATACGGGGGGTGAAGGAGGAGCGGTTGGGGTGGTAGGTACTTTGGTAACAGCGGTGGTGTGTACAGTAGTAGTGTGGGGTGGGGAGTCGATGACAATGGTGTCTTCTGCCACTGAGCCTTCAGGGACAAGACGTGCTTCTCGTCCCTCTTGGGATGACTCAGTACCTGTCGGTACACGAATATATTCACCAGGCTTTGATAATAGTCGTACGCGTCGAGGGTCAAACTGCGGTAACGGCTTCCTCTGCAAATATCTTAATGCTTCATTAGATCCCACGGATTTAACAAGTTCCTTGAAGCCTTTGATGTATACTTCTTCGAAACTGTCAGTGACGAGTTCTTGTTCTATAAGTGCTTGGCTTTCTTCCTCAGTTAACTTCTTACGCGCCCAAACTTTTTCCATAGCGTGATATAATTTTTTGATGGCTAGTGTATAAGCTGCTGCTTCAAAGGTTTCATCTTCATGCGTACTGGTATCACCCTAGGTGTCCCTGTGCTGTTCTTGCTCATCTGTCTGCACATTTTCTTGGGATTCATGAGTGCCCTGGCTGGCTTCATCATCGCCCTCATCATTATCTGTTTCTGTTCGTTCGTCTTCAAAGCTGGACACTACTTGTCCTTATTGTTGATCCGGGGGAGTGGTCGGGTAGCTTGGATGTTCATATTCTTGAGAAAAGATCTCTCCTTCTGAAAACTAAAATTGATTTGAGAAAGCATCCGACATTTCGAAATCAAATGTTGTATCTATGGGTTCCGCTTCCAGGTTAGGTATCAGAAAAGAAAATGATTCCGCACCAATAGTGGTGGGAGCTTCTGCTACAGTGGTTGTAGGTTCCTGGGCTGATGTTGCTTGTGAGATAACTGCACTGGTAGTGCCTTCTATAACAATAGGTCGAGATAATCGTATGCGAATAGGTTGTATAATTACAGGGGCTTCTGTCGAAGACTGTTCTGGAGAGGGTTGCGGTGATGGTGATTCTGGGACCTGTAGGCATGGAATGGTTCCTCTCATGCGCTTTCCTGCTCATCCTTTGCTAGCCTTCCTCGCTTTCTTTGCTGTCCCCTTGAATACTTTCAGCTCCTCGCTTGTCATTGCATGCTCGATTGGTAAATCGTATGCCAAACACATATATACAATGCGCGTGAGAGCGCAACATCCATTGATTACCTTCTTTCTTTCCCATCTATGTTGTGCTAAGTACAACTGATCAATCATCCAGCTTGCTAGGTCTACCGTTTGAGGTCCAGTACATGCTAAATATAAACCAAACCAGATGCGTTTGTGGGGCATGGTGAATCGATCCTGAGCTGGAAATGCGAAATGTTGCATACATATCCTCAACACTTTAGAGAGCTCAGGTGTGATTGCTGAAATATCTTCCCACTTAGTAACATCCCCACGTTTCATAGGCTCTAGAACCAATCTTTCTCGTTCTGTAGGAGTATGCATTCCATGGATCTTGATTGCAGCGAAAATCAAATCTTTAGACAGATAAAACTTCTTATATGGCGGATCATTTACTAATGACGACAAAATGAATGTTCCTGGTAGATCCTTGTTCTTCGAAGTTGTCAAAGTGGTGATTAAGTAATAGCATTTGTAGAAGTCTGGTTTAGGCAAAGGATCACTGAAATATTCTATGAAGCCTACTCTTGCCCAAACATGCATTAAGTCTTCTATGTTCTGTAGTCCTTGGAATTCTCTTGAGAAAAACTTGTACTTTCCCCACGTACGGTGATCAAATGCCAAATTGGCCTCAAAAATGAAATTTGCATCCGCCAATGGGCCGGCTAACCCTTGGAACCAATGAGAGTTGTGATGAATCTTCTCAGTATATCCCCTAGGAGGATCCTCAATTGGCATAGGTCCTGGAAATCCTTGAAATTCTGGTGGCTGAGCCGTATGATGAGGTTCAACTAGTAATTCACCAATATTTGCCATGGGTACACTATGGCCAGCTTGAGATGGTCCTTCTGTCTGCGTGATGAATGATGCGAGTGTGTAGCAAATCTGCTACAAAAGATTAACACATTAGTATGGAAATTAATTATGATCCCATTAAAGTGAGACCACAATCCCTTTCCATAACCGATGTGTAACCCGTGTAGCTGAGTGTTGTGATGTGGTTTATGGAATGATTGTTGCAAAACTAATGCAGGTCTCTAGACACCTACATGCTTCAGATGATGCATACATTTCTTGATGAGATGTTATTACAAGTGATGTTGAATTAGAGTGTGTGTATTTGTACAAGGTTCAGTCGTGAATGAGTTATTACAAGGGTAATGTTTAGTCGGGGTGGGAGTAAAGTTAGATAAGGGGATCGGAGAAGTTGTCTGGATACATTTCGGTATCCATTTCCTAAGAGTTTCTAAACGGGTGATATGTTTCTACTGAGGGATAAAAGATGATATTGGGTGTGGTGGTGTGGAGGGTTGAAGAGATTTCTGAGGGGTATATATTACACGGCTTGAGGGTTGAGCTATAATACACTGTTTGGGTACCCATATCTGCATGGGTGTGGGTTGATTCATAAGGTACTTCTTGGCGATCCAAATATGCCAAATGTTCAAACTTGTAGACGAAATTTGAGAAGATGTTAAATACTTACTCTATTTCTGCCGTGACTTCTTCTTGTCAATATCTGCATTGTTGAAATCAATCAGTGCTTTCTGTCCTTTTGGCACCCATATTTGTCTTGTGGCTCTTGCTTTGTGATACTGATACGGCTTTCCTCTTTGTGTCGTCTGATATTGTCATCGGTTTGGGTTCCTATGTTGTGGCTGACTCCTTAGTGGTTGAGGTTGAGAGGTCGGATGGACACTCTTTGGAAAACAAGGGAGGTCCAACAATTGCGAAACTTGCCTGTTAGGAAGTGCATCGTTTCGTACTATTAATCTAGGCCAATCCGCAGTAAGTGTGGAAGGATGGGCATTGCAGCTGATAGTGTCCATTTGGCCGCTGATGTAGTCCACCTGACTTGAAATCATCCCCATTTGTCTACTGATGGAACCCACCTGACCGCTAATTGTGTCCATTTGACCGCTGATGGTGTCCATCTGACCAAGCGGTTGGGTGGTTGCCCCTTGTAATTTGCAGGAAGCCCAAGGGAAAATCTCCTGACGTCCTTCTGATTGACAATTGTCCATTGCCAAGCCCTCGTGGGTTGGAGTAGACGTAACATGACTTATCTGACCAAAGATCTTCCAGTCTTCCATTGCATGCATTTCATATGGTCTAGGGTTACATACCTTAGGCGGAGTGTTGTTAGGGAAGTCAAGCGGTATCACTCGCTTCTGATCTAAGGTTCCAATTTGTAAGGAGCCTTGTCTAAGATTTAGGTCCACTGAGTGATCGTATAGCCAATCTTGGCCAAGGATTAGGGGTTCTATTAGGTCCTCGTCATGGCACACTAGTAGCTTTGCTGTCATAGTTACTTTGTTTATGAGGATAGGAAGGTCCACCTCACCCATGCAAGGGGTTTCCATGCCTCCTAGCCCTATGAGCTATGCCTCAATTGGCCGCATTTCTATTCCTGAGTCCTTATAGTGGGACCATCTAATCGTGCTAGTCACAACACCTGAGTCAATTAAAGCCCTGAGCTCTTGGCAAGGGTTGCTGTGCCCTAGCCTGACTGTAATGAATGGTCTCCGATCCACTATGCTAGGATGGGTACTTGACTTTGCTTGACACATGGCCATGGGATATCTGGGTGTTGTTTCCAGATATTTATAATGTTCTCTCCCTAGTCCTTGTCTTCTTAACTTCATGCGCTTAATGCGTTCTATAGCTTCTGCCTGAGCTTCTGCGCGTATCCTATTTTCTTCCTCCTTACGCTTCTTTTCCAACATGAGTCGTCTAATCATATCCTCAGTAAGAGGTTCCTGATATAACTTGACTCTACAGCCACTAATGTAATTAAGCATTATGTCTCCTTCTAAGGTGGCTAATTGTACTGCTCCACTCGTCGAGAGTCTATTAATGATCATAAGTCCATAACCTCGTTTTTCTAACTTTCATGCGTGTTGTTTCAGCATATATACTAGAACTAAATCTCCTTCTTTTAAGCCTTTATCTTTCACATGTGCATTCAAATATGCTTTCTGTCGCTTCTTTGCTGCATATATTCCTGCTGTTGCTTTCAGCCCGGTTTCTCCTAATTGTTCCAAGTCCATTATTCTTGATGATAATTCATGGCCGGTCCACTGGTGTTCTTGTGCAACCTTAAGGGTCGTTATCAAGAAGTCCAAAGGAAGCACATCATTTTGACCAAAAACCATCTGAAAGGGAGTTGCATTGAGTACGGTCTTGAAGGCCACTCGATATGCCCAAACAGCGTGGTGTAACTGTTTGTCCCAGTCTGAACGTTTTTTGTTCACGAGTTTCGTCAGTACGTTACAAAGGATCTTGTTAGTGCTTTCAGCCTGACCATTGGCCTGAGGATGATATGGTGCGGATTTCTTGTGAATCACCATAAAATCCTATACCAAATATTCAATGACCTGATTTAGAAAGTGAGTTCCTTGATCGCTCACTAACTCTATAGGCAATCCATATCTTGTAAAGACATTTTCAAATAAGAATTTTGCAGTCGTGTGTGCATCATTCTTTTTTGTGGCTTTTGCCTCTACCCATTTGGTAAGATAATCTGTCACAACAATAATGTATTCAGCATGTGTACCTTTTGCAGGAGGGTTAATGGGTCCTACAAAATCTATACCCAACTTTGAGAATGCACGTCCTCCTATCATGGGTTTCAATGGCATTTCATCTCTACGAGTAGGAAATTGAGTTCTTTGGCACACATCACATTTCTTTACATAGGTATGTGCATTTATGTGAAGAGTGGGCCACCATAATCCTGCAAAGAGGATGGCTTTGATTATCCTATCGGGTCCAAAATGACCTCCTGCAACACCTTGGTGTGTAGTCTCTAGTACGCTCAAATAATTGCTCTCATGAACACATTGTCTTAAGTATCCATCTCATCCTCGTTTGTATAGATTGTCACCGATAAGTGGATAGTCTTGAGCTTCTTGCTCTAGACTTCGTTGTCGTGCTAAGGTCATTCCTTGAGGGAATGTGTTCGTCCTCAAGTACATCACTAAAGGTTCACTCCAGTCTGGTGTGAGAGACACATGATATAATGTATCATGTTCTACTGGTGGTCTTTCACAACAAATAGGACATTCTTTACACAACTTGTAGACATCTGCTTCCATAGAAGGCCAATATACTCCTAGTCTATGCAGAGTCTGCAATGTACGATGTTTCGAGTGATGTTGCTTTAATGCACCTACATGTGCTAATTGCAACCAATTTGCATGTTCTGAATCATCCACACAAAAAGCAAGGATCTTTTGATTATCTTGTTTATATATACTTTTTGCTATGATTTGGTATCTCTGAGACTTGGTAATCTCTCCTTCCTTGATCCTTATCCTAGGATTCTTGGGTCCATATGTGAGAATAGGGACTATTGGCTTAGCCCATTTCCGGTGCTATCTCAAGGTTAAACAAATATGCATCTAGTAGTTCATCCACTATTCCTTGAGGAGTTTCTCCTGAGGTTAATCTTGAGAGATGGTCAGCTCTAAGATGTGTCTTCCCTTTCCTAAATACTACTTCAAAATCATACTCCATGAGTAATAGAAACCAACGTATCAATCTTCCCGTGTTACATGGTTTATTGACTAAGTACTAGTAATGCTTGATGATCTGTAAAGAACTTGAACTTGTTCGCCAACAAATAATGCCTGAATTTCTTTACTGCATAGATCATTCCTAATCCTTCTCATTCCGTAGTGGTGTAATTTCCTTCTACTGCGTTCAAATGTCTGCTCGCATAAGCTATGGGGAGATCTATATTACCGTCATTCGTGGGTTGTGCTAACACATATCCTATGGCATAATTGGATGCATCCACATGTACATGGAATGGCTTACTCCAATCCGGGGTTGTTAATATAGGTGCTGAGCACAAACGTTGTTTAAGTTCATTGAATGAATTCTCACACTCATCTGTCCATTCAAACTTGGTCAAAAGAGAGTACAGAGGCTTAGCTATGATCGCATACATGTGTATGAATCGTCTGTAATAACCGCAATGGCCCATAAATGCCTGCACCTCTTTTACATTATTTGGCCTAGGTAGATCGGCGATTACTTTCACTTTTTCTTCATCTGTTGAAATTCCATTTTTTGACACAACGTGTCCTAAAATTTTGCCTTGTCTGACCATGAAAACGCATTTTTCTGGGTTCAGACAAACTTGATATTCTCGACATTTGTCAAATACTTGTCTTAATTCTGGGATATGAGTCTGCCTTACATTCGAATGAGCACATATGTCATCAACATAAACTTCCAAATTCTTGTGTAAGAATTCCTTAAAAACGTGACACATGAGTCGTTGGAAAGTGGCGGGTGCATTTGTTAAGCCAAATGGCATCACACGAAATGCAAATATGCCCCATTCTGTGGAAAAAGATGTCTTGTGTTGATCTTCTGGAGCAATGGCTACTTGATTATAGCCTGAGAAACCATCAAGAAAGTTATAAACTTCCTTGCCCGCAACTCTTTCCAATAAATGTTCCGTGATAGGAAGAGGATACTGTCTCTAATCGTGGCGGCATTAACTTTTTTAAGGTTAATACACACACGCAATTTTCCATTCTTCTTGGGCACAGCCACAATGGGGGATACCCATTCCGTATGCTCAATTTCATAAATGAATCCTGCTTCTATCAAGCAGTCTATTTCTCCTTTAATCTTTGCAGCATAGTTATCATTGTAGGTGCATGGTTTTTGTTTCGTAGGTTTTGCATCTGGAGTCATAGGGATTCTATGAGAACATATGTCGGGATCTACTCCTTTCAATTCTTTGTAACTCCATGCGAAAACATCTCTGTATTCGCACAATAGGGCAACTAATTCTTCTTCTTTTTCATTTGTCAAATCATGCCCTATGTAGGTACATTTCTCTTCTTCTCCTTCTATGGCCACTATTATTTTTTTGGTTTTCTGTCGCTTATCATATACTTCTCCAAGGTCAGCTTTTCTGTTAGGCATTCTTACCATTATTCTTCTATCTTCTATTTCATACTTTTTTGAAGTTCTCAGGAACCTCAAACACTTTGGCAATCACTTGAGTGGTTAACCTCACATCATTCATAAATTCTTCGTGCCTCTGAGGGTGAGTTTCTACTTCGTAGAAATGTTCTTCCTCTGATGCAAAGGGTGGGTCCATAATAATTGACTCTAGGTTGAAATCACTCGCATCCTCGAATGCATCAGTGTTAAGTTCACATTCTTCAATAATCGAATCACACATGATTGGCTCTATCATGAAAACTGAGATGTCATAGCCATCCTCGTCACAGTGGGGTGTCCATTGTTCTTCATTGATGGCTACATCCATGGTTGCAAGGATTTCGGCCCAACCATGGGGTTCGAATTCTTCGTGTGGAAATACTATGGGTGCATAAGCTGGGTCTTGAAGAGTTCATGGATGTTGTTCTGAACCTAAGGTCCTGGCTTCTAACCATTCTTCCTCTTGTTTTGCTACTTTACACATCCATAAATGAGTATCCTCGTGCAAACATGAGGGTTCTAACTCTAATGAATGTACCGATTCTGTTTCTACCTATGTCTTATGGATGGTGTTCCATTGTATTGGGGGTACGTCTCGATGTGAATAGTCTTTAATATTGACTTTAGTAGTCACTCCTAAATGTTTCAAGTACAAAGAATTAGTTCCCCAATCTTGTACAATTTGCAACTGACGCATGAATGATCGTCCTAAAATCATCTCGTAAGCATGATTTTTACTAAAATCACAAATGGCAAAGGTATGCTCAAACTCCACACCACAAGTGGTGAAAGATATGCCTTCTAGTAAGCCTAATGGTTTCTCTATATGTCCGTCAGCCATTTGTAGCTTCATCCTGGTGGGTCTTAATGCTGGCTTACCCCAACATTTCCATAAAGCGGTGGTAGCTATGGTCACTCCGGCTCCTGAATCTAAGATGGCTTTCGTGGTGTAGCCTTGATGGGTTATTGGAAGATAAGTGTTACCTTCCTCTCCTTCTCTTACATCTCCGATTCTTTCTACGGGTATCTCTGGTACCTTCTTGTGTGTTCCTATCTGTGAGGGAGCAGTCACAAGCTTAGGGAATTGATTTGCTACATGTTTCCACAACTCTCGTTTAACCTTGAACAATTCCTCTAATGTGAGATTACATTGTACTTTAGTGTTCTTGATCATTTCCGTGTTTCTTGGGATTACTGATTCTTCATTCCTCACTATTATTGTGGGTGCTCTCATGCAATAGACTTAGCTTCCCCATGTCCTATGAACTGAGGTAATTCTTGCAAAGAATTGGATTCAAAACCTGTGTGTTCACTCAGTTGCTCTTCCTCTACATCATCATAGATAGAGGGGATGTCTTGGGGAAATTGTTCCTGCAAGTCTTCTATTTCTTGAATAGGAGGATGGGTTCCTTGTTCTTTTCTCCACTTCTCTTCTTGTATTTCTCTCAGAAATTCATGTGAATATCTATGTATGGAAGATAGGTTGTCTTCACCCTCAGTGTTTGGTACTTGAGACAGGGATGGTGCATTCCTTTCCCGTGTCTCTGGGACAATAGGATTCCTATGCTGATTCTTTTACTCCTTGCTATCAATCAAGTATTCTAGCCTCTCCATTAATCCTTGAAATTGTAACTCTGGTTTTGCCATGTTATTCCAATTTAGATATCTAGAGGCTTTGAACATTGCTTGTGCTAGTTCTACCATCTTCATGCATAGTTTAGTTCTCTCAATTTCTAGATCTGCTCGAGGGTAGTTCTAGCTCATTTCAACTATCTGGGGTCCTTCTTTTGATCTAGCCTCATATGCACGAAACATCATGTCTAGGTTTTCTAGTATGGGTTCCGCTAAAACTGATCCTCATCTCTGAGCTGAGTTCTCTTGATTTAATTCTTATGAAATCAATTCTAGGATTTTGGCTCTAGATTCCTTGAGACTTCCTTCCAACTCAGTTATCCTTTTACTCCACTTTCGCCTGATTATTTCCCTAGAATCTTTCCAAGATTTTGTCTTTTTACTACTAGACTCTCCAACTTCACTAGTTCTAGTTCTTTTCTCCTGATTAAGCTGTTGGTTCTGTAAGAGCGTCTGGGCTCTTGTTATAGCTTGGATAGGCACGTATGTAGGGTTGGATCCATCTGCATTATGTACAATACCTATCACGTTGATGGGTGTCACATTTGAAGCATTCGCGGGGTTCTTAGGACAATCTTTGATGACATGCTCTTTGCCACAATCGGCACAAAAGCCTTGTATGTTATAGTATTGTGACTGTCCTGCTATAGGAGGATGTGGACAATCTTTTATGAAATGATCTCCTTGGCACCTAAAGCATGGTCCTCTAGGGCCCTGTGGTCTTTGTTGTCTCAATTGGGGCCGTGGATTTGGGTTTGTGTACATCACATTAGCGTACTCGGGCTCCCAACTGGGTTCCAATGGCAGACTATCGTATTGATATGTCTCCACATGTTCTGGTGACTCTGTGTAATACGCGGGTGGACTATCTACATGTGTAGAGTCAAAACTATTAGAGTTCGGGTCACTTTCTATGATCAAAGGTGAAGAAGGCACTAAAGCCCTACTTAGGTTCTCTTCTGCAGCAACATATTTAACTAAGATGACATTCGCTGGTGGAGGTGGCTGTTGTGCTAAAACACGTTGAGGTCTCCGTTGAGCCTGATAAGGGTAGTTCTGTGGAGGCCTATGGTAATGAGGCTGAGTATTGTATTGACCTTGATACCTACCTGGCTGTGCATATGCTTGCGGGTAGTTCTGTCTCACTGCTTGTTTGTTATAGGGGCAGTCTTGAGCTGCATGATTCGTGTATCGTCTCTCAATCGTACAATACTGGCCACTAGGGTTGGCTTGTGGTTGTGTTTCATTGGGACACACATTTGCCATATGATCACCACCATAGGTGTAACAACGCTTATTTGTTGCTAACCTAGGCATCTGTTTACTAGAAACTCCTAGTTTTTGGGCCACTTTTTGTGCTAGGTCTTCTATCAAGCTAGACAATTTTTGAAGATGCTAGAGATGAACAATCTGAATCTTTATAGACCTTTGAGAGTTCCAACTCGTCTCCTAATTTGTCCTCAATGTCTATGCAAATTCTTACACACTTCTGTAGCATTCTGGGTTCCTTCAAGTACACATAGGAGCGTAGTTTAGAGCTTAAGAGGCCATCTAAAAACAATGACACTTGCTTGGCCTGTGAGGGTAACTCTTGCATAGGACATCTCTCCACATATTGTCTAAACCTACGTCCTACCTGTCTGACTGTTTCTTGAGGGGTTTGTTTGAAACTATGAATCAACAAAGACGTGTCATGTCTGATCCCACTTTTAGAGAATTCCATGATGAATGACTCTAAAAAGTGATGGATGTCTCTAAATTGCCTTTGTTGCAATGGTTGGAACCAAGTTAAAGCTATGTTCTTTAAGGTTAGTCCAAATGCCTTATATTGCATGAACATGTCTTCGACTTGCTCTGTTCGTAGCACTTGCTTAAATTCCGCAACATGATCATAGGGATCTCCTGTCCCATCAAAATAATGTTTCATGGAATTTACTAACTGAGTGGGTCTTAATATTCTTGCGTGTTCACATGGTCTAGGTAGAGGAAAATCATCTCTACCAACTGGTATTCTAGGTTCTCCTTGTCTATCCACTCTGTCCGTGTTTATGGTGGTTCAGTCTCTTCCTATGGGATGATTGAAACTTACTTCTGGTCTCTCTTTGTTTTTCTCTCTTTGCATGCCATGGGCTGAGGATGTTCCTGCCCCTTGTTGGCTCGTGTTTATGTTTGCTCAAGATGGAGGGAATACTAATTTGCCTCTCCATGTGTAGGTATTTCTTGCATGGTCAGGTACTACAAAGACTCTTTCTGAGGTTTCGTCCAGGTATACAACCTTTCCAGGTGTATCTGGGTCCTTAAATTCATAAATCGTGATGGTGCCTACCTCACTAGGTTGTTCCATTTTGTACCTCCAAAATGCTTCATTTGTCTCTTTATTTACAAACAACTCTATGCTTCTATTGTCCTGAGGGATCCACTCTGGGATTAGTACTCTTGTCAGTATAGATTTCCCTCTAGGTGTCCTAGGTTCTTCTAATGGTTCTTTTCCTTGGGCTTTCGCTTCTGTCTCCAATTGAATTACGCCGAACTCATTGGTATTGTTTGGCTGAGTACTTAAGATGTACATCATTCCTTCTTTGTCTATGTATGCCTCTCCCTCAAATTTTACCACTGGACATTCCAATCCAATGGGTTGATAGGGATTGTGCATTTGCACCACTTGTCTCCGCAAACCATCCTCATAGATGCAAGCATCTAAGCGGTTGGTTCGGAGAAATTCTAACTCAGTTCTATAGGGTCCTTCATGTCTTTCTAGATATGCTATGTTTGACCCTCCTTCTGGTCTTTCCGTGCTAAATGCCATTTCGGATTCACTCATATCTGAGCTCAACTCGTAGGGATAGTTACTATTCAGCTGTTGAGCCCATGAACGTGTTGTAGTTCCTACACTTGCTTCTGATGATCTAAGGCTTTGTCTGTCTGACTTACCTATATGCTTGCCCGATCTAAGGTTCATGAATTTACTTAGCAGCACTCTCTGATTGTCAATGGTTCTTTGTTCTTTATTGCTTGTTTCTTATTAAATTCCTTTAGATTCTTGTCTTGTCCAATTGTATGCGTCAGGAATCGACTTTTCGTGGTACTTTTGAGTTCTCGTTTCATCTTAGGTTCTTTCCTTTAGTTTTTTGTATCACACACCTTTACTTTAGTCTTGGACTTTAAAAATTTAATCTCTTGAACTTGATTGTTCCTATCGTCGTTAATCCACAATGCTAACATTTAGCCTAAGCTAATAATTGACTGAGGGGATTGAGTATTCTTCCAACCTCAAGTTAGCTGCTTTGAGTGCTCTGATGCTCAAGAAGCCGCGCTTCCCAAGCCCTGCGTTGTTCATTGTCTTGCTTTGGTTGCCCCTGATTGTCCTTGCTAGACCTGTAAAAATCCACTATTAGACCAATTCTCAAATGGATGATCAAACACTTGAGCCTATACACGTTTTAAGTCCCTTAATCTTTTGCCCAAAATTTCAATGCACCCTGACTTTATAGTCCCAAAGATGGTCAAACTCAAAATATCCTCTCTAAAAATCAACGTCTTCTTTTTGAAAGCTCGTCAAGAGCTTTCTAACGAGCTATAAAGCTCAAAAAATAGACTTCGGATGAAAAAGATATGAGCGTTCAGGCCCTCGGGGGTGAAAACTGACAAACAGGTTTTTCTCCAAATATGAGCTAAGGGGTTTCCTATGAGTGCAATCACCCAAAAATTTGCAAAAATGAACCTCAAAATTGGTCAAAAATTGAAACCCTAAAATTGGCATTTGGGATGGACAATCGTGATGGTTTGAGATAACCGCGATGGACCAGGTAAACCGTCGCGATGGCGTGGCACAATCACGATGGTCCGAAGGTGCAAACTGTCGCGATGGTCTAAGGTGAATGATCGTGATGGCGTGAAAATGAACCGTCACGATGGTGTGATCGGTGACCAATCGCGATGGTGTGAATGAACCATCGCGACAGTCTAATCCGCGAGCAATCGTGATGGCCTCGATGAACGGTCAACGGGACAATCGCGATGGCGTGAGCCCGTCGCGATGGTCACGAGGCAGATGGCTTGAGCCAATCGCGATGGTTCAACTGTCGAGGCGTCGCAATGGTCTGAGGGTCTCATTGCGATGGTCTATCTTGCCATGTGGCAGCATCGGCACGATGGCATGAGCCAATCGCGATGGCGTGGGGTCGACGAGATCGTCGCGATGGTCAAGGACCATCGCGATGGTTCAAGTGAACCGTCGCAATGGCATGAGACCGTCGCGATGGTCCGGCTGAGCAGTCGCGATGGCGTGAGCCAATCGCGATGGTGTGACACAATCGCGATGGCATGAGCCAATCGCGATGGTCCACCAAAATGCAAATTTTCAAGATGCAAATATGGATTCCTATATGCGCAAGGATCGCCTACACTCTGGTGAACTAGCTTACCTCAAATTCCGAACTTGGCAGACCATCACGATGGTCTGACACAGTCGGCATGTTCTGATAGAAAGTGATTTTCTTACCTTTTTGCAGCTTTCCTGATGCTCTAGAGCACTGTACCTGCAAGAAAACTCAAAAACACAAAAGCATATACAAGCACAAAAGCTCTCTCTCTCTCTCGCATGCACAAATGAGGGGAAATGAGGAGAATGGGTGGATATGGTGAATTTTCTCATTTTTTTAGAGTGGAAGATGATGATGCAGTGGTGAAGATGGAGTGTGGGGAAGGTGAAAAACACCAAAAACTAAGTAAAAACAACAACAAAAACAGAAATTTTTTACCTTCCAACGCCACTTCTTGCTATACTCTTACCATCACACATTCGTCCTAGACTCGATCCCCGGCATTGGCGCCAAATTTGGTGTTGCTCTAACACAATGGTGAGAACCACGTTAAGAAGCTCCACCTCCTTAATGTCAATCCGCATAAGAGATAGGAGTGATATGAAGATCGTGAATGTGAGATGAAGTGAGAGTGAAGGTGAGAAGCATAAAGATGCACACACACACAACGAAGAGACAAGCAAAACACAATGGAAGGTAGGAAATCAACTCTATTGCTCAAGAACTCAATTACAAACTCAAAATAGCTCTAAGCTCACACTAAGCAACCTCAAAAATGAGCTCTCTAGCTCTTTTTATAGATCCTAGACTAGTTTTGACTAGTTTCACATCTAGTACTGGCATAGTTAAAAAATAGGTTCTAGGTGCTATTTGAAAGGGTAAACGGTATCTAAAAATAACCAAAATTGGTATGCTCATTCTACCTAAGCTCCTCAAGCTCGAGGACTCCTCGGCTTGCACAAAATGGAGCTATGAATTACAAGAATGGTTTTTCTATGTTACATATAGTACAAAAGTGATGAAAATCACTGTTGGAGGTTTTGAAAAGTATTTATAAAATATAATTCTTTGAAAAAATGATTCGACTTACCCCCTGCTTCCTTGTTATGCTCTGTCTTTGCATGCTTCTGCATCTTCTATGCCTCTGACTACTGCCAACAAAACTCCATCCACTCCACCTCATCCCATCCCACCACCCATTGTAAATAGCCCACAACGAGGGTCTGTTCTTGCAGATCCAACCCTAGAAGGCTTGGACATGATGTTCAAGGCCTACTAGGCTCGACTTCAAGAAGGGCCAACAACTGCAAACATAGACAAGAGTTACCCTAGAGTGGATTTAGAGATTGAATGGATGAAAATGTGCATGAAAATGGTAGAACAAGCTCAAGCTATACTCCAGACTAGTCAAAAGTTCAATCAGACAAACTCTGTCAAACCGGATTTTCATTTCCAGGGCTTACTAGAAAGATTAGAGCAATTAGTAAACAAACCACAAGTTTCTTTACCTCCACAGGCTCAACCAATTATTGAGAGAAGTAGCTCACCACCAATGGGAGCATATGTTCCTAATTCCACGGATGCTGGAATACCTCCTTCAATTCAAGAGCACTCTCAAGAGTTCTTGGGGGAAATACAAGAGGAGAAATGGGCCAAGGAGAAGGGTAATTCCCCTCCTATTCATGAGATTGATGACCTTCATGATCAATTTCCCCAAGACATTCCATCTATTTACGGAGATGAAGCAGAACAACAAGAAGACGAAAGATTTGATTTTGAATCTAATACTGTAGAAGAGCTTCCACAATTCACTGGCCCATAGGAATCTGAATCTATTCAGATCAAAGCTCCCACAATACTAGTAAGAAACGAAGACTTAGTGATTCCAAGGAACATTGATGTCGTGAAGAACACTAAGGTTCAATGTCACCTCACTGTAAAAGAGCTGCTCAAAGCAAAACTTGAGCTATGGAATCATGTGAAGGATCAGGTTCCAGAACTTGATTCCAATATGAAAAAAGCAGGCTCTAAATAGAAAGTTCCAGAGATACCTCTACACAAAATAGGGGACATGTGTGAGGGTGAAGAAGGTAATACTTATCTTCCAATCACCTATCAAGGTTACACAACCAAAGCAATCATAGATTCAGGTGCTGGTGTTGATATTCCATTTTGAAAGACCTCTAGGATTGCTCGAAGGGATAACTCTAACCACTTGTGGTGTAGACTTTGAACATACATTTTCTATATGTGACTTTGAGAAAAATAATGTCTATGAGATGATCCCAGGAAGACCCCTCCTATGACAATTGCAAATAGTACAGGATTGGGGAACCAACTCCCTGTACTTGCAGCACTTAGGGGTCACCACCAAGGTCAATTTGAAGTGTTACACCTTCAGAGATGTACCACCCCTATAGTGGAATTATATCCACAAAGCGAAAGAAGATTCTATCTCTGTGCATTCTGGAAGTTCACCTGATCCATCCTCGTTGAATGAAGATACTCATTTGTGGATGTGCAAGGTCGCGACGAAAGAGGAAAAGCACTTAAAGGCAAGAGAAGAAGGAACTTCTCCAGGGGATAGACCAATTAAAGACCCAGCCTATACACCGATGATCTTTCTAGATGAGGAATTTGAGCCTCATGGTTGGGCAGAAATCTTAGCTACCATGGACATTGTAGTCAATGAATAACAATGGACACCTCATTGTGATGAGGAGGGTTATGATATTTCAGTGTTCATGTGTCACCCTTGCTAGAAGAATGGGACCCTAGTGATGTCATAGAAGAAGAAGAGAATGATGACCATCTAGAGTCCATTGTGATGGATAGTTGCTTTACCTCGGAAAAGCACTATTTAGAAGATGTAGGAGTGTTTAACCAAAAAGAAGAAGAACCTCTCACAAGCATTAAAACTGTAAATTCAAAGGATGGAAGTGAAGGAGGTCAAAAGAAAAAGAAAAGAAAAGCAGTGAAACAAGAAGAGGAATCAGTGTTTGAAGTACCAGAAAATTTCAAGAAATATGAAGTTGACAACCGCAGAATTTTGGTACAAATGCCTAAGAGAGAGGCCATCGTAGGAGAATCATATGATAATAAAGAAAAGACTAAGAAGATTGTAGTGACCATTGAAGAGAACGACGAGAGATGAACGTATCAAGGAGATGACCTAAGTGGAAGAGAAGAAATGGAGCTCGTAGCTCTATTAAGGGAATATAGGGATGTGTTTGCATGGCACTATAGAGACTTGAAGGGGGTACATCCAAGAATATGCTCTCATACAATCCCCATGATTGTTGATGCCAAGCCCACCAAACAGAAGCCCTACACATATAATGACACTTATGCAGCCAAGATAAAAGAAGAAATTGACAGGCTGATTGAAGCTGGATTTATCTATGAGATTGAGCATATTGAGTGGGTGGCCCCCATTGTAGTGGTGCCCAAGAAGAATGGGAAGTTGCGAGTGTGTATTAACCTTAAAAGAGTTAATGCAACTACGATCAGAGATAGCTATCCACTTCCAATCACCGAACACTTATTGGAGCGTGTTGCAGGCAAGGAAGTTTATAGCTTCCTTGACGCATTTTCAGGTTACGACCAAGTAGCCATTGCCCTAGAAGATCAACACAAATGGAATTTGCCACAGAATGGGGAATCTTTGCATTTCGTGTGATGCCATTTGGGCTCACTAATGCACCTGCAACATTCCAGAGGCTCATGTGTCATGTCTTCAAAGAGTTCTTGCGAAAGAGCTTAGAAGTATATGTGGACGATTTATGTGCTCATTCCTAAGAAAGAAGATACCACATCCCTGAGCTCAGACAAATCTTCAACAAGTGTAGAGAATATCGAGTGTGTCTGAACCCAGAAAAGTGTGTATTCATGGTACGAGAAGGTAAAATCTTAGGTCACATTGTTTCTAAGAATGGAATATCAACAGATGAGGATAAAGTAAGAGCCATAGCCGAGTTACTGAGGCCAAGGAATGTTAAAGAGGTACAAGCCTTTATGGGCCATTGTGGATATTACCACAGGTTTATCCACATGTATGCGATCATAGCTAAATCTCTTTATGGTTTGTTGACAAATTTTGAGTGGACCGATGAATGCGAGAATTCCTTCAATGAGCTGAAGAGATGTTTGTGCACAACGCCAATACTGACCACTCCTAATTGGAATAAGCCATTCCATGTCCATGTGGATGCATCCAATCACGCCATAGGATGTGTGCTAGCACAACCCACAGGTGAAGGAAATCTAGACTTGCCTATAGCATACGCTAGCAGACAGCTCACTACAGCGGAGCGAAATTATACAACAACAGAGAGAGAACGTTTAGGCATGGTGTATGCCGTGAAGAAGTTTAGGCACTCCTATTGGCCAATAAGTTCAAGCTTTTTACTGATCATCAAGCTTTGTTATATTTGGTCAATAAACCTTGCAATACAGGACGTTTAGTAAGATGGTTCCTCTTACTAATGGAATATGACTTTGAAGTTGTTGTTAGAAAAGGTAGAACCCACCTCCGGGCAGATCAACTTTCTCACATTACTTCAGAAGAGTCACCTCAAGGAGTGTCTAATGACCTACCCGACGCTTATCTGTTCAATTTGGAGGTTGTTCCTAAATGGGCAAATAAGTTGGTGACAGTCCTCACCTTCGGACCCGCAAATAAAAATGTGAAAACCTCACAAGAAGAAATTGTAAAATCACAAAAATATCACATATTGGCAAGAAGCATGTACAAACAAGATACAGAAGGTGTACTAGCTTGTTGTGTTGAGGATGACGAACATAGTAGTTGGTTGCAACAAGCTCATGAAGGATTGGTAGGAAATCACTATTCTAAACAACGAACATTGCAGAATCTGAAGCGTTTAGGAGTGTATTGGCCTAGCATGGACAAAGAAACACATGAGTGGATTAAGAATTTTCCAATGTGTAAAGAGAGGCCCCCAGTGGAGCATGCCACCCTTTATCAAGTGTCCTTAATTACAGAGCGGAGTGCTGCATTGGTAGAATTTATGCGATCAGGAACATTACCCAAAGAGGCTAGCCTAGCACGAAGAAGAAGTATGGAGCAAGAGGCTCACGACTATGCCTTAGTAGGCGATAACCTATACCGAAGAGGCAAAGATGGTTACCTAAGACTGTGCATTCATGAATCAGACTATTTGAAAGTCTTAAAAACTGCACATAATAGTGTTGCAGGTGGACATTTTGGTCCTGACCGAGTAATCAAGACCATTCTTTTCTCAAGACTTTGGTGGCCAACTCTTCATATGGATGCACATACCTATGTGAAGAAATGTGACACATGCCAACGTGCACAATATCCACTTAGAAAAGATGAGATGCCTTTGAGACCAATGATGGAAGGACGTGCATTTTCAAAGTGGGGTATAGACTTTGTAGGCCCTATTAACCCCCCAGCTAGAAACTCCCATGCAGAGTACATTATTATAGCCATAGATTACCTTACAAAGTGGGTAGAAGTCAAAGCGTCAACAAAGAATGATGCTCAGATGACGGCTAAGTTCTTATTCGAGAATGTGTTCACTAGATATGGACTACCAATAGAGTTAGTAAGCGATAGAGGCACACACTTCTTAAATGAAGTCATTGAAAATCTTGTCCAATAATTCTTGGTGATACATAAGAAGTCTGCCCCCTATCCTCCCCAAGCTAATGGACAGGCCGAGAGCACAAATAAGATCCTATGTAATGTCTTGACTAAATTGGTAAATAATAAACGCTCTGATTGGGACAAACAGCTTCATCATGTTGTTTGGGCTTACCGAGTTGCCTACAAAACGATACTCAATGCAACCCCATTTCATATGGTCTTTGGACAGACTGCGGTGCTACCATTGGACTTCTTAATCCCTGCATTAAAGGTAGCACAAGAGCATGAGTGGAAGGGACATGAGTTGTCCTCCAAGATCTTTGATCTAGAATGCTTAGGTGAGACGAGGCTACGAGCGGCAGTAGGCATCTATGCTGCAAAGAAAAGACAAAAGGCATACTTTGATGCACAAATCAAGGATAAGGGACTGAAAGAGGGAGATCTAGTGTTGGTTTACACACTAAAACAACATGCCCATAAGCTGGAAAAACGAGGATATGGACCCATGATCATTAACAGAATTTCCACTAGCGGTGCAGTTCAATTGACTACTTTAGAAGGTGATATCTTGCCCAACTATATTAGTGGATGTAGAGTCAAGTTATATCAAGAACCTCTTACAGAGGATATGCTAACGAGACTCAATACTGCTAAAAAGCGGAAAGACGAAGAGTTGAGGGTCAAAGAAGAAGCACAAGCAGAAGCCAGAGAGCATATTAGGCAAAATAAGTTAAGGCGATTAGCACTAGATGTCAAATCAAAAGCCCCAAAATATCACATGGATATGTGCCGAAAATCTGGCATAATTACTTCTCAAAGCATTGACCGATGTCCCTTTGTGACCATAGAGATAGGGTAAGGAAAGAATGCAAGAATTGTGAAAGCATTGATTGACTTAGGTGCAGCAACTAGTGAAGTTAGACTTTCCTACTGCCAAGACTTGCAGTTGAACATCACTCCCTTAGAAGCTTATCTCATAGGATTGGGAGGTGTGGAAACTCCTTGTTTGGGCGAGGTGGAATTTCCCATCTACCTTCAAGATGTTCCAATGAAAGTCAAAATTCTAGTGTGTCGAGATGAGGACCTTACGGAACCACTTATCTTGGGTCAAGATTGGATTTATGACCATGTAGTCAACCTAAACCTCAGAAGTCAACTTCTTCAAGTTTGGGTATAGGAACAATCCATTACATTAGAATTAGAAGACTTCATGCTCACAGATCATGGCACCACACACTCTCTTAGTTCCTCTAAGACTAATCTTCACGAGCAAGATGTTGTATGTGTCAAAAGCTCTATGATCCAAAAGGACTCAATCATGGAAGGACAGTCTCAAAGGCAAGCAAATCCTCTGTTGACCTAAGTATCAACTTAGGAACTTGCGGAGAAAGAGACTATACCTCAATCCCCTCACAAGTGCGTATAGTGGGGATACACGCTTTTAATTATCAATCCAAAGAGTATGCAAACCTAGCCGAGTGTATGAGGACATGCAATCATGTAATGATCAATGCAAATGAACTACTCAAAGAATGTGAATGAGGCAAAGACTTATCCAAACAAGCTCCAACTGTTGATCAAGACGAAACGATACTTGGTGCAGCAGCCGTCAGTATTTTAGACTTTTCTCACAGCTCCGAACTCCAAATATAGCAAATAGCATATGCGTTTCGAAGCTCTCGAGAAGACGCATCCAATGGCAGTAATTTCACTCAATTCCGACGCTCCTACTTCAAGTTATGAGCGAAATACTGAGTCGCGGGAATACTTTCCTACACTTCAGCACTTCCTACACTTCGCACACACCTTACCTACAGTAAAGAAACACTTTCATGGATAGACAACACTCACAAGCACTCTTTCCAAGCAATACACATGCATACAAGCTCACGAAGAAGAAGATAAGGAGGGAAGAAGACACAAATTCGAATTTCTGTGCTCTCTCTTCTCACAATGGCAAAAAGTCCTTTACAAAGAGTCACATTTGACTTATATACTAGTGCCCTAAAAATGGTCCTTTCACACAAGAGACCGGCACTTTATTCACTAAAAGACTAATTTTCTACTATTTTACATGGGTAAGAGTCTAATCTTCTGTGGGGATGCATCTAGAGGACTCCTCTAGTGCCTTTACACGGAAAATATATTACAAGAATGATTATGATACAAAAAATGTGATGTCCAAATCGGAAAAATTTTGGGACCCGTCTTTTTCTCTGCTTTGTGCGCTCTTTAGCTCTGCAACACTCTCCCCCTCTTCGTCTCTGTCGTCCCTTGACAGACTTTGCTTCCCGCACGCATCCAGTGGTCAGTATTGTCTGTAGTTAAACAGACATGCAGATTCGATGGCCTTCTTGATTCAAACTCTACTACTCGAGAGCCTGTTGCACTTGTCTTGCCTGTTGACTTGGGTTGCCACGCACGCCACCAGTGACTAGGAATGTGCTGTTCTTAGTCACCCTCTTAAACTTTTCAGCCTCTACCCCTTTATAACTTTTGATCCTCTGATTTGTCCTGGTTGCACACATCGGACCCTGTTGTATTGCTTTGAGGCTGTTTCCTTCTTTCCACCGTGCATGACCTGGCTATTTTCTCTTTTTGCCTGATGCGTGCCCCTGCCGGGCTCTGTGCAGAGATGGGTAATGTGCCCCTGTGGGGCTTCCTGCAGAGATATATCTTCAGATATTGCTTTCTAATGAAGCTGCTTCTTTCGTTGTCTTCTTCTTTTCTTCTTCTTACTCGATTCTCCCTCAACACTGCCCCCCTCCTGGACTCTGTCGTCCCCGACAGGCTTTGATAAGCGACAGGCATATGTTTGATAAACTCTTTGCTCTGTATCATTCAGCTGATTGGCTTCACGTATCATGAGTTGTTTCCATTGTTGTGCCTTCACACCGTGATTGGGTGGCTGTCTGTGATCTGCGAAGAAGCTAAGCTCATATGCCACTAATCTGGCATTTAAATTAGATGACATCTTCAAAAAGATCTCTGAATCTATCTCAAAAAATCCTGTAAAGAAAGCTTCTTCGAAGGTTTGCATATAGACACTTGGCAAAAACATAATTCTAGAATAATAAGCCATTATTGTTGGGCGGCTAGGCATAACTGACAGATCAAAAATGAGGATCTCGGTGCCCTGATTAATGCCTATGAAGTTCAAAAATGTGTATGCCGCGTGCTTGAATACTTTCAAAACTGTGAGGATCATGCTAAGTATTTTGTTTGTCATTTTTACAGCTAAATCAGGTACTGTCACGTAATTCTGTAGCCAAAATTCTATGGTTTTGACCATATAATCCTCCGTTGGCAAATAATTGTGTGGCGGGCTCGGAAGCAGAGGATAATTGAGCCACTGCTTATTGATAGTACCGTTTCTTTGTAAATCCAAAAATTCCCTAGTATCCCTTCTGCGTGGTAGTGGACAAAATGAAGGGTTTACCTGGAATGCATATGGCGCTGCTTGCCAATGCACTCGTAGTGTGGGATGTTTCTCCAAAAACTTTCGTCTCCACACTGGTTGCGCAGCTTCAAACTCTGCTTGAGTGTATGCAAATGTATCATGTTTGAAATTCAGCTGCTCATCTGGACTCTTCCTTGTAATCTTTATTATATAACGTCTGGTCTTTTCTTTCAAGAGTCCATAGGGAATATTGAAGGGCTTCATGATTTTGTCCAGGTCTTTACCTTTGATCTTGGCCTCTTTCATGACTTTTACCACTTCATTTTCAAAATTTTCTGTTAATCGGGACACCACTAGTGCCCGTTCCTTCTGAATTATTTCTGCAGTATATGGCATAGGATGGTCATCATGTATATCCGCCACCTGATCACGTATTGGAGAATTGTAGATCGGGTGAGATAGAGGACTTACCTCTACCTCGTCAGTAGGATTTTCCTTTTCTGGCACTACTGATGTCCCGATCGGTGCTTTCTCTTTCATCTGCGTCTTCAGCTGTTCTATGCATTCATCTTTTTCTTTTAGCTTTTGCATGGTTTCTTCGAGTGTTTCTTTAGTGGCCAATAGTTCTTTACCTATGTCAGCTACATGATCCATGTTGTCACTGTAGCTTTGGACCAGTTTTCCCTGTGCTATATTTAACTGCTTTTTGAGTTCACATATTTCTTGAGTGTGCTTCCGTTCTGATTCTTCTCGTACTTCTTTCTCTTGTCGCAGCAAATCGGCATATTGTGCTATCTGCTCTCTTAATTCTTTTTCTTTGGTGTCTGAGGATTCCTGTTGCTCGATTGGTTGATCATATAATAATGACTTCATTAGTTCCTTATTCCTGCCTTGTAAAGTGTCATTCTCTTCCATGTATAATTTGAGCTGTGTCTGTAGCAAAGTACTCCTAGCTCTCATTCTCTCTTTGTCTGCCTCGCTTGCATCATGTAATTTTTGTAGGCTCACAAGCTGTGCCTGGAGTTGCTGGTGTTGAGTCACTAAGGATTCATATTGTGTTTTTGTTTCGAGCAACTCATTGCTTTTGATCGTGATCGCCTTTTGTGCTTCGATGAGTTGTGAGGTCAGTTGTTCGCTCATGAGCTGAAATTGATTTTTTTCTCTCATGGCCTTATCATAATCCGCGTCTATGTCCATCATCTGTTGTTGTGTATCCATGGCTGTCTGAATCATCCTCTTGACTACAGGCTTGAGCTGCGTAACATCCACATTTAGCCATGTTGTTGGTATGCTCGGTTCTTCTCCGGTATTGACGTCTTTGCCTTGAGCCACATGTAATGTAATGTCATGGGGCTGCCTAATCTGAAGCTGGATCCTTGGCTCAACCCCCATGTCTTCTTTGTTTCCTTGAGGTGTGTCATCAGGCACCTCGATCACAGTCTGCTCTTGGTGTTGGAGCTCCTTCGTTTCGTTACTCACTGGAGTTTGTTCTTCCTCTTTAATAGGTGGTTTTACATGTGCAATACGGGTTGTGTCTTCTTTGATGCTTATCTTTGTAGTGTCATTCAATTGAATGACGTGCTCCGGTTCTATAGATTCTTCGACTCTCTTTTCCTTTTCTTCCTGATTTTGTGGCGTGACTTCCACTTGATCAACTTCATTCCATTCGTCCTCTTGTGTTTCTGTCCGTATATCAGTATCCAATGTATCTTTTCCAGGATTGGATTCCGTGTTGGTACTAGAATCATCAATGCCCAGCTCTTTGTATCTTCCAGCTTGTTTTGGTGTTTGCTCTGGATTCCGTTGTGTCTTTTCTTGACTAGCCTGTCTATAATGATGGCCTTGAACGTTTAAATTTACCTGCCCCTGCATATACTGATGTGTTTCCTCGAGAGCAGCGGACAGATCTCTCTTTGTAAGAGGCACTTGTGCTGTCGTGATCTTCGGTAAGAGATGAGTTCTCTTTGATTGTGGTGTAGCTTGGGCTTCCTCTTCCCGTACACGCTTCGTACCCCTCATGGGTTTCTGTGTGCTGGTTCCAACGTCTTCAACCATAGCGACCGATTTCTTCTTCTTAGGGACCATAGCAGATTTTGCGTATCTTGCCAGTCCTTCCAAGGTTGGCATCTCTCTCAAACAGTTCTTCATTTCTAAAGCTTCATAAATCAGTAATGTAAGAGCTGAACTGCCATTCAAAAACTTCTTTTGCCCCCACTTCTTCTGAGCTTCGAATAACCTTTCTTGGACATAGCTTGTTAAGTTGATTTTGTTTCCAATTTGCCTCATGGCATGTGATAGTAATTGCACTACTATCTTCTGTGGAGCTGTATACCTGTGCATGCTGGGAAAGCAAAAATGTTGATGTACCAGTCGTACAGCATCTTCTATGTCAATTCTGTTTATCTCCAAGAACGATCTCTTCTTGGGATCATGGCACTCGTCTTTCACACTAGTAATGCCTGCTTGATTCCATCCAAAAGCTCTATTAATTAACTCATGTGTGAATCGGATGGTCTTCCATGTCCCGACTTTATCCAATACTCGTGCTTCTGGGACTGAGATCTTCGTCGCGGCAGGCTGCATGGTATTCATTACCTGTGCACATCTTTGAAAGTCCGGAACATATATAGGCAATTTGAGGAATGCCTCTATGCCGGCCTGTGTCCACACATCTTCAATATGAGGCAATCCTTGTATTATTGTTTTGAAATCTTGGGACATGATTGGAAAGTAATGATCTGTGTCCATAATTTTGATTGTCGCCAGGAAGATGAGCTCTGCCACTGGTTGATCATCTCTGAACCAGTGACCTCTTGCTTTTGTTACTGATTCTAATGGAAGAAGTTGCACCTCTTCTTGCTGTGTAGATTCGGAATCAATTGATGCCATCTGCACTCAATATAGAGTATGAATTAGTATCCATATGTTCTCAGAAGTCCTCCTCTATATGTTGGTGATAAGTTCGATGTTGCTCCGAGTGAATGGTGTCGTCCCTTTCCCGTGCGTGTGAGAAAGGTAATACCTGGATTTTCCTCATTTTTATGTATTTTTAGATTTTCATCTGAAAAGGAAAACAAAAAAGTTAGTTTATAGCCGAAGCGATTATTAAATTTTTTGGAGTATTTTCTTAGTATATGTACAAGTGCTCTCCTATTTCCCCCTTAGGAAAATGTGCTTGACTATCCTGAAATAGAAGAAGGATGTGCCGAATGCTTGGCCTTGTAATGTGGCCCTATCATGCATACTTGGGGTCTCGAAAGCTCCATATGTGTGCAATTGGAAGTAGCTGGCGTATGCATGCCGTTCATTTTGTCTTTCGGTATCCAAATTTGCTTCATTGTGCTGGGCTTCGTTGTATGTTGCCCTCTTCCACTGAATGTGGCTCTTTTCTTCTTGTTGTAGGTCTGCTTGATCTGATTTGTGAATCTCGGAATGTCTCGGGCTACCTTTACAGACTCCTTCTTGCTCCAGTAACTCTTTTGTTGTGACTGTTCTGCCTGTGGATCACCTTGGTTCTTCTTGTTTTGGGGATCATCCCTTCGGTTTGGTTTCTTTGGAACGCAAGACTTAGGAACCCAAATTTGCGAACGATCCTGTTGAGCAGCTACTACTTTCTTTGGAATCCATATTGTAGCAACTTGTCGATGATTTCGCTGTTCCGACTGAGTTGGTTTTTGCTTTGATCGTTTGTTCTGATGTCGGTTGTGCTTCTGTCGTCGAAGATACTCCTCCATTTGATCTTTCTTTATCCACGCTTGGTTAGAATATGGAATAGGGTATATTTTAATGGGTACAGATTTTGGATTACTCAAAGGACTAGTTTCTCTTATGCATGGTGCTTCGGTGAGGTTAGTTTCAGCTTGATTGATGCTCTCAAGACTTGCTAGACTAGGACATGGTGTGCAAGCAGAATTCAATGTGTCCGCACATATAGTACTCGATGAAGGTGTCTCTATAGTGCTAGTGATCATCCATTCAGGACTTTGTTCATTAGAATGCACTGTTTGCTCCATGCTTATAGATGTGAGTGGTCGTTCATCTAGCAGGCTGAATACTTCGCGATGTCCTATCCTGGCTAAGATATATCCTAACGCCAATTGAATGGTCACTTCGTATTCGTAAATCCAGTCTTGACCTAACACTACCTCTTCAAGTAAATCTTGGTCATGACACACTAACAGCTTTTGTTCCATAGTATTGTTGCCAAGATGCAACGGTAAGGTGATCTCACCTATGCATTGAGTAATTGTTCCTCCTATTCCTATCAACTGGGCCATCGATGGGCGTATTGTCTCCTGGAGTTTTTGGGTCAAAGAAAACTTAATGCAGCTTACGGCGGCTCCTGTGTCTATGAGAGCATTCACCAAGTGATACTCCGTTTTTCCGGCTCCCAAATTTAGATATGGTTGTGTTCTTTGTGATCCTAGGTTTTGAGTGGCTCTAAAATTAGCCATCGGGATGAGTTCTTCTCCTTGACGATATCTTTCATCTCGCTCTCTCATCCACTCTTTTAGTTTCTTTATTCTTTCCAATGCTTCCTGTCTCGCTTCCTCTCGTATTCTTTCCTCTTCTATGCGTCTATTCTTGCCTTGGATTAATCGAGACATAGTTTCTTCAGTTAATGGTTCTAGGTATTTCTTTACTCTACACCCACTGATGTAGTTTGGTAACACGTCTCCATCTAAGGTTGCTAAGCTAATGGCTCCACTTGTAGATATGCGATTAATGATTAATGGACCATATCCTCTCTTCTGCAACTTCTTAGCATGTTGTTTCAAAGTGTATACCAAAACTAAATCTCCTTCCTTCAAATTTTTGTCCTTTATGTGCGCGTCAAAGTAGGCTTTTTGTCGTCGTTTAGCAGCATAAATACCTGCTATTGCTTGTAACCTAGTTTCATGAAGCTTTTCTATTTGGTCCGATTGGGCTGATAATTCATGTCCTGTCCACTCATAAGTAGTTGCTACTCTAAGAGTGGGAATCAAGAAATCAATTGGCAAAATAGCATTTTGTCCGTACACTAAGTTAAAAGGAGTAGTGCCTATTGCGGTTTTATAGGCTACTCGAAATGCCCATAAAGCATGGTGTAACTGCTTATCCCAATCTGATCTACCGTTGTTAACGATTTTGGTGAGAACCGTACACAAGATTTTATTTGAACTTTCTGCTTGTCCATTTGATTGTGGGTGATAAGGGGCTGATTTCTTATTAATTACTAAGAATTCATTCAATAAGGCTTCTATCACTTCATTAACAAAGTGCGTACCTCTATCACTCACAATCTCTATAGGTAGTCCAAATCTAGTGAAAACGTTCTCGAAGAGAAACTTGGCTGTAGTTCTTGCATCATTTTTCTTTGTTGCTTTTGCTTCAACCCATTTGGTCAGGTAATCTGTGGCTACAATTATGTATTCAGCATGAGATCCTTTCGCTGGTGGGCTAATAGGTCCAATGAAATCTATGCCCCATTTTGTGAAAGCTCTAGCACTCATCATGGGTCTAAGTGGCATCTCATCTCTTCTAATAGGATATTTCATTCGTTGACAGGTATCACACCGTTGCACATATGTTATGGCGTCTTGGTGTAGAGTTGGCCACCACATTCCAGCAAAGAGGATCATTTTTGCTGTTTTGTCTGCCGAGAAATGTCCTCCTGCGGCTCCTGTATGGGCCATCTCTAAGACAGAAAGATATTCATTTTCATGAATGCATATTCTTAATTGGTTATCTTTCCCGCGTTTAAAGAGTTGTTTTCCTATGATGGCATAATCTTTACTCTGTTCTTCAAGAGCACGCTTCCTTGCTAAAGTAGCTCCGTCAGGGTATTCTTGAGTTTTCAAGAACTTTACTAGAGGCATGCTCCATCTTGGTGCTATGGTAGAATAGCATAAGGTAGAGTTCTCATCTGGGATTTGTTCTTGACAGGTTTGACAAGTTGACACATAGTTATGTGCATCTCTTTGCATGGTTGGCCAATATATGCCAAATCTCTTGAGTGTTTGCCACGTTCCATTTGCATTCAAATGAGTGTTCCATTGGTTTATGTGTGCTTTTTGAAGCCACATTTCTTGTTCCTCTTCTTCCACGCATCTCATCAGTAATCCGCTTGAATCCTGGTGGTACAAACTTCCCGCAATAATATGAAGGTTTTTAGTCCTCCAAAGGTCTTGCGTTTGGTTTGGAGTGATCCCATCTTTAGGTCCATGTGTAAGTATAGGGATCAATTTTTCTGCCCACTGAGGACATACTTCCAGGTTAAAAAGATAAGTGTCTGGCAGGTCATCAGGTACTCCTATGGGTGGTTCTCCATGGGTCATTCGAGATAAGTGGTCTGCTCTTATGTGGGTGTTTCCCTTCTTGACTATTACCTCAAAAGCAAATTCCATTAGCAATAAAAACCATCGTACTAGTCGTCCTGTATTGCAAGGCTTGTTGACTAGGTACAAAAGGGCTTGGTGATCAATGAAGAATTTGAATTTGTTTGCCAGTAAGTAATGTCTGAATTTCTTGACTGCGTATACCATCCCTAGGCCTTCTCTTTCCGTAGTAGTATAATTTCATTCAGCTTGATTCAACTGTCTACTAGCATAGGCTATTGGGTGGTCTAATTTTCCTGCGTCAGCTGGTTGAGCTAAAATGCAACCAATGGCAAACTTGGAAGCATCCACATGAATGTGAAACGGTTTATTCCAGTTGGGGACTCGAAGAATGGGTGCTGAACTCAATCGATTCTTTAGCTCGTTAAAAGCTTTTTCACATTATTCGGTCCATTTGAACAGAGTCAATAATGCATAAAGAGGTCTAGCAATTATGGCGTACATATGTATGAATCTTCGATAGTATCCACAATGTCCCATAAATGCTTGAACTTCTTTAGCAGTCTTCGGTCTTGGTAAATCCAAAATTACTTTAATTTTGTCTTCATCTGTTGAAATTCCATTCTTAAAGACAATATGTCCTAAGATTTTTCCTTGTCGCACCATGAAGACACATTTTTCAGGATTGAGGCATACTCCATATTGTCGACATTTAGCAAAAATCTTTTCTAGTTCAGGGATGTGCTCTGATCGTATGGCTGAATATGTACAAAGATCATCCACGTATACCTCCATACTTTTTCTTAAAAATTCCTTGAACACATGACACATCAATCTTTGGAAAGTAGCTGGGGCATTCGTTAAACCAAAAGGCATGACTCTAAAGGCGTATACTCCCCACTCAGTTGCAAACGCTGTTTTATGTTGGTCCTCAGGAGCAATGGCTACCTGATTATACCCTGAAAAGCCATCCAGAAAACTATAAACTTCCTTCCCTGCTACCCTTTCCAAGAGATGATCCGTAATTGGTAAGGGATAACTATCCCTTATGGTTGCGGCGTTCACTTTCTTCAAATTGATGCACACTCTTAACTTTCCATTCTTCTTTGGTACAACCACCAAGGGTGACACCCATTCCGTGTGCTCAATTTCATAGATGAATCCAGCATCTAATAACTTATCTATTTCCTCTTTTATCTTGGCTGAATACACATCATTGTAAGTGTATGGTCTTTGTTTAGAAGGTTTGGCTTCGGATGTCATGGGGATTCTATGCGCACATATAGATGAATCTACTCCTTTCAAGTCCTTATAAGTCCAAGCAAAGACATCCCGATATTCTCTTATGAGACGAATTAACTCCTGTTCTTCTTCTAATGAGACATCCTGTCCTATGAAGGTACATCGTTCCTCCCCTCCTTCCATAGTTACAACTATTTTCTTGGTTTGTTCCTTATTATCATATGCTATTCCAGGCTGTGCTTCTCTTTTCGGCATTTGAATAGCAATTTTCCTTTCCTCCACTTCATATTTTTTAAAATGGGCTGGTACCTCAAATTGGTCTTGGGGTTTGTTTTCCTCATCTTCTGATTCTCTTTCAACTTCTAATTCCCCTTTCTGTGTAAGTTCCTGGTGTTTCTCTTCGGCGGTGATATTTATGTTGGTGGTACCATTTCCTAGATCCATGGGTTCAGGTTCCATTTCAATGCTCTCGTAGTCCTCCTTCAAGTCTTTCTCGATCACTTCTCCTTCTTCCGCCTCCTGAAGGACTACCATATACAGGCTAACATCATAACCCTCCTCATCGATACATTCGTTCATGGTCACTACTTCTTCATTTACACAGACATCGAGGGTAGCTAAGATTTCCATCCAACCGTGAGGTTCGAATTCTTCATCCGGAAATACTTGTGGCATATAGGCTGGATCTTGTACAGACCTTGCTATTCCTTGTTTCTGCTGCCAACTTTTTCTTCTCTCCTCTTCCTTCTTTGCAGCTTGACATATCCACAGATGAGTGTCCTCGTTCATCCAGGATTGATCACTAGAACCTGCACTATGAACCGATTGGTCGTCTTCCTCTTTATGGATTTGATTCCATTGTAGAGGTGGCACATCTTGATAAGTGTATGTATGTAGGTTTATTCTAGTGGTGGTTCCTGTGTGTTGTAAGTATACCGCGTCTTTTCCCCAATCTTGTACGACCTTTAGCTGTCTCATGAAAGGCCTTCCCAGGATCATTTCATAATTGCTTGGCCTTTCGAAGTGACATATTGCTAAAGTGTGTTCAAATTCCACTCCACACGTAGTGAAGACTACTCGTTCCAACAATCCTAAGGGTCTTTCCGTATGTCCATCTGCCATTTGTATTTTCATGCGTGTTGGTCTTAATGCTGGTTGTCCCCATTTTTCCCAAATTTCTTTGGTAGCAATGCCAACACCAGCTCCTGAATCTAGTATGGCTTTGGTAGTGTAACCCCTATAGGTGATTGGAAGGCAGGTATTTCCTTCATCTCCTTCACTAAAGTCTCCTACTTTATCCACTGGAATTCTCACTGTGTTTATTTCATCTGCTGTCTCCTTCTTTTCCTCCTTGACTTCCCATTGATTGATTAATTTCTCTTTTAAATGTGGTTTTACCTTTAACAGTTCTTCAAATGTCAGGGTACATGGGATTTTTACCTCTCTAAGGCGTTGTATGATCTCAGATGTTTGGATTGATGGGTTCGTTTCCCATCTCCTTATTGATGGAATGCGATACAATTCTGAATTGCACTCGTACTCCCTGGTGTAGTTGGGCAGTTCCTCTACATCTTCCTCTCCTTTGTCACTTGCATCCATTGGAAAAATTTCTTCTGAATTTAGTTCAGGTATTGAACCCTCTATTTCATTTTCTGCTTCTAATTCTTCAAAGGGTGGTTCAATTCCTTCCACTTTCTTCCATTTGTCCTCTTGAACTCGTGCCCATAGATCCTTAGTCCATTCTCCTTCTATTTCAGGAACTATGGATCCTTCCTTTCTCTCAACACCACCTTCTTCATTTTGTGGTCTATTTACTTCGGTTTTTTCACGAGTGTTCACACACTCTTGGAATTCTCCTTCAGAAATTCGGGTATTGGGTAAAAGCGATGCAGGTTTTTCTAAGGTTTGTTGTGCAACTTCTATCAATTTCTTGCAGATTTCTAACCTTTCCTTTTCTAAGTCGCCTCTTGGATATTCTCTCTCGTGTTGTTCTATGGTAGGTCCTGCTCTTATTCGTGCCTTATATGCCTGAATCCACATGGCTAATTCTTCAGGCATAGGATCTGCTAACATTGATCCTACCTCCTCTTTCTGATACTTTACATTTTTTTTCCCTTCTTCCTTCTTCGGCTCTTCTTTTGGTTTTTGTTCGTTTTCCTCCTTTTCCTTTTTTTGCCATAATTTCTTTTCTTTGAGCCTCTCTCTTCGGTGCTTCCATCTCTGAGACCTTTTACTTGCAATACTTTTCTCCGGTTCTTCTAAGTCTTCAACTCTTTGAGGATTGGGTGTGTCCCTCTCCTTGTCACTTTGATTGTTCTCAACCGTTTTATCAGAGGTCTCTCTGGCTTTGGCTCTCGTTATTGCTTTCAACGGTACCGTGTACTCTTTATCACTCCCTGATGATTCTATTACTTCTATTACGTTGATTTGGACATTGGAAGTAACCTTATTGGGGTTTTTGGGGCAGTCTCTGAAAAGATGTTCCTTACCACAATCACTACAGTAGCCTTCCCAGACTCGTTGTGGTGGGGGTGGGTTTGGCAATGTGCATTCTCTGACATAATGATCACCTCCACACCTGTAACATGGTCCTCTGGGTACAGGCGGTCTGTTCATGGGTCGGGGTGGTATGGTTGCTCTAGGAGCTGTGTACATCAATGACACATAATCATGCTCATAACCGTATGAACTGTCTGGTGCTTCCATGCCATAAGCATATGGTTCATACTGTTGCCCATATTCCATCATTGAGCTTTCATAATTAGGGTATGTTCCTTGACTAGGGTCATAAAATGAGTCATATGGTTCATTACTAGTCAAAGGTGTGGCTGGCACTATAGCCCTCTCTAAGTTTTCTTCAGGTTGGGCCATCTTGACTGGGACAACGTTCTGAGGATGGGGCGGTTGTTGTCCTAGTACTGGCTGTGGTTGCGTGTATCCCTGATATGCGTATGGTCGTGGTGCTGGGGCCTGTGGCTGATAAGAGGGATATCTAAAAGCTTCACCTCCCTGATGTTTAGGAGGGTATCCGTACGGTCTCATGTATTGCTGTGCGGGTCTAGCTTGCCTATTGTAGGGGCAATTTTCTGTGCTATGATTTGTGTATTTTTGTTCCACACTGCAATATTGTAGAGGTCCTGGGACAGTGGGTCTATTATAACCATAAGTTGGTGGTGGAACTACTCCCCTATTACACAGATGAGAAGGATGATCACCTCCGCACTGCATACACCTTCTAAGCATGGGTACTCTCATTGGATTATTGGGGTAGTTCCTCTGTCCTTGAACATTCAACTTTTTCGCTAACAAGTCGGCTATTTCCTCTATGTTGTTTTTAGGTATGGATGCATTACTGGTCGAGTCTTCGGTTTTAGAGCTTCCTTGAGGTATTTTCAGATCTTCTGCTAGGTTATCTTCTAAATCTATGCATTCCTTCATACATTCTTGCAAGGTCTGAACCCTTTTTACATACACCAATGATCTCAAGGATCCGTTCAATAGTCCTTCCAAAAATAAAGACACCATTTTGTTTTGTGTCGGTCTCTCTTCTACTGGGCATCTGTCTACATATTGCTTGAATCTTCTGGCAGCCAATCTCACTGACTCGGTAGGGACTTGTTTGAAGCTATGGATTAATGATGAAGAATTGTTTTTGATTCCTGATTTAGTAAATTCTTCAATCATTTCTTGGTATACTTGCTCCATGTTCTGAAAGGTATTAGGGTCCAATGGCTGAAACCAAGCCAATGCTGTGTCTGACAAGGTAAGGCCAAAAGACTCATATTGAATCAGGAAGTCTTCTACCTGTTCGGCTCTGATTACTTGTTTGAATTCAGCTATGTGATTGTAAGGTTCACTAGAGCCATCATAATGATTTCTCATGCATTTGGCAACTTGGATTGGCCTTAATCTCCTTCCTGCTTTAGGTTGTCTAGGTATCACTGGAAAAATTGGTCTTCCTATTGGTATGCCTGGTCCTCTTACTACCGGTGGTTTGACAGGAGCATGAACTCCATGTCTTGGGTCAATAGTCGGTTGAGGTCGGTAGTTAGGGTTATTTGCAGGCATTGCAAATTGCACAGGTGGTCTGACTGGGATCTGGGTTTGTTGTGTTTGTTGTGTTTGTCCCGACTGTTGATATGAATCATTCTGGGATGTTCCAAGTGGGTTTCGTGAAGTAGTGGCTTGGTCCCTAGGGGGAAACACTGGGATATTCTGATATTTCAACTCAGCTCTTTCTAATTCTGTTAATGGCCAATATCTTCTCTGATTCTTATCCAAATATGTGATGATGGTGGGGAACTCAGGATCTTGTAACTCATAGATGGTAACTGGATTAGGAGCAGCTTCCCATATAGAGGAATGGGCTCTAAGCAGATGCTCCATCCCATTTATCAAATATACATCCATTAAAGTGTCATCCTGGGGGATTAGATCTCCTCTCCACACCCTCGCGACTGTAGATCTTCCTCTCGGTGTAGTTACTTGCTCTTCATTCCCTCCTCCACTTAAGTTTGCAGCGTTATTTTCTTCACCAATTTCATTGATGTTTTCTGGGTGTTCCGTGACAACATACTGGATATCTCGTTTGTCCATGTACAGTCCTCCTACGTACTTGACTGCTGGTCTAGGCACTATGTAAGCTTCTGATGCTTTCTGTAACCTGGACACAGATCTGTTTAGACCATCCAAATAAATGGGGATCTCATTGTGGTTGGTGTTCACATACTCCAAAGAGGTTCTGTATTCTCCCTCAATGATTGACATCATGCCAATCATGGGTACTGTGTTTTGCATATCCTCTGAAGCCATGGGAATTTCTTCCTCTGACTCACTGGAGGTCTCTGAGTAATGTGAACGGTTACTTGGCTCTGCTACACTACCTACGGAAGAGATTACACTCCTTCGGCTTCCTAGGGTTCTTCTGGATCTCAGGTTCATCCACTTCTCAACTCTTCTCAGTCTTTGATGCCCTTGGGCCTTGGGTACTCTTCACTACAGGTCAAAAATTTCTAGAAGCCTTTGACTGGAAAACTGACTGAAAAAGAATTTTGCCAGAACACGATACTTGTCTCCAAAAATCCACGATACACGATCTCTGAGTTTAGACGATACCCGACACTTGGGTCAACACGATACACGATATTCGAAGGAAAACGATTCTTGGAATAAATGATACTCGATATGTGAGAAGTATCGCGATCTTTGATCTAAGCGATCTCTAGGCCAAACGATACTTGGCTGGAAACGATATACGATACTTGATATCCACGATACACGATCTCTGAACTGAAAACGATAGACGATACATGATATTTGGTAAGTATCGCGATATCTGAGAAGCGATACACGATACTTGACCCAAACGATACTTCAGACAACGATACTTGGCTCCCAACGATACACGATCTTCAAACAAAACGATACACGATCGGCAACAAGTATCGCGATCTTGACCAAGACGATACACGATACTTCAGCTCAGACGATACTTGATCTCTCGCAAACGATCGCTGGCAAAACGATACACGATACTTGCTAGGTATCGCGATCTTTGACCAAACGATACTTCTCAAGTATCGCGACCGGTTCGAAATGATACACGATCAATGATACTCAATAGACGATCGCTGGTAAACGATCTCTGACCAAGTATCGCGATCGGTATGAAACGATACACGATCGATGGGAAATATCGCGATACTCAACCACAGGAGCAAAACGATACTTGCGAAGTAACGCGATACTCGACCGCGGGAGCAAAACGATACTTGACCCTTAGACAAATTTTGAGAAATGTTTTTTGAGTTTTGATTTTGACCCCTTGATCTCCTAGCTCCTCTCTCTTCTCCTCACTCTCTGTATCAAACAAAACACACCTTTTTACCCCCTGTAGCTCTCAGACGATACCTGACGCAGATCGTTTTTTTTCCTAACTTGATTTGCTGAGAAATTTTGATTAAAATAGTGGGCTAGCTCACCTTGGTGGCTCCTATGATCTCCTTGTCACTTCCCCTTGCTCTGTGTAACCCCAGATTGCTCAGTTCCTCGTCCACGATCTCTGCCACAGCTCACGCGATACTCGACAGTCTCTCTCACGATACTTGCTCAGAAACACAAGTAACTTGCAAAATGAATTTTTTGGCTTTTATAGTTGGGATTTTCTTGCTTACAAGAAGGAAACTTTTTTGAACAAAACTAAACTCTACCCTAATGACTTGGTCTACTCTCTAACTACTCCTACTCTACTCCTTCTACTCACTTCCCTAAACTAACAACTCACTACACACACTCCAAGAATGAGAAGTAGCAAGTGCGGCTGAAAATGACTTACCAAAGAAGAGAAAATTTCCACTCCTCCACTTACTTCAATGCAAAAAGCTACTTACCATCACACGCTTGCCTCGGTTTGATTCGTCACTCCCCGGCAACGGCGCCAAAAAGTGTGTTGACCTAAGTATCAACTTAGGGACTTGCGGAGAAAGAGACTATACCTCAATCCCCTCACAAGTGCATATAGTGGGGATACACGCTTTTAATTATCAATCCAAAGAGTATGCAAACCTAGCCGAGTGTATGAGGACATGCAATCATGTAATGATCAATGCAAATGAACTACTCAAAGAATGTGAATGAGGCAAAGACTTATCCAAACAAGCTCCAACTGTTGATCAAGGCGAAACGATACTTGGTGCAGCAGCCGTCAGTATTTTGGACTTTTCTCCCAGCTCCGAACTCTAAATATAGCAAGTAGCATATGCGTTTCGAAGCTCTCGAGAAGACGCATCCAATTTCAGCAATTTCACTCAATTCCGATGCTCCTACTTCAAGTTATGAGCGAAATACTGAGTCGCGGGAATACTTTCCTACACTTCAGCACTTCCTACACTTCACACACACCTTACCTACAGCAAAGAAACACTTTCATGGATAGACAACACTCACAAGCACTCTTTCCAAGCAATACACATGCATACAAGCTCACGAAGAAGAAGATAAGGAGGGAAGAAGACACAAATTCGAATTTCTGTGCTCTTTCTTCTCACAATGGCAAAAAGTCCTTTACAAAGAGTCACATTTGACTTATATACTAGTGCCCTAAAAATGGTCCTTTCACACAAGAGACCGGCACTTTATTCACTAAAAGACTAATTTTCTACTATTTTACATGGGTAAGAGTCTAATCTTCTGTGGGGATGCATCTAGAGGACTCCTCTAGTGCCCTTACACGGAAAATATATTACAAGAATGATTATGATACAAAAAATGTGATGTCCAAATCGGAAAAATTTTGGGACCCGTCTTTTTCTCTGCTTTGTGCGCTCTTTAGCTCTGCAACATCCTCCTTCTTTTTCGAAGAGTAAAGCATCCATAGTAGTTCAACCTAAGAAGCACGCACAACAATTCAAGACAACTGCTATAGCAAATAGAAAGACAGCATTCAACAAGAAAGCAGTTCTAGGCATGAGGCAGATCTGGGTACGCAAAGGAAAGCAACCACCAGCCTTGCCCCACAATTCCCAGCCAGTCAAGCCAAGCAGGCCCAAAGACAGATGCAGAAGCTAGGACAAGCTCAACCACAAGGTATCCGCCAAGTTTTGGTGCCTAAGAACGTAGGTGCCGCTCAACAAGAACAATTACAAATATGGGTACCCAAGAAGCTCTTACATACACCACAACCTATGCTCTCCCACATGCAAAAAGTCGTAACAAAGAAGCCAAGGAGAGAAAAGGGTAAGAATTGAGTACAACGATCAAAAGAAGATAAACTCACCTCTTCGGTAAAAATAAGAAAGAAATCATCAAGGATATGGGTTTGGAAGCCAAAATTATTAGTTGCCCCTGCAGATCCAAAGAACCAACCACATGTGATACAAAATTTATGAAACCATCTAGAGATGAAGAAGCCAAAGGTGATCTCGATGCAACCGAACATGATTCTCAAATGGCTCCTGATAAGGAGGAATGATAAGTTGTCATCTTGAGATCCAAGGGATACCTCCAACAAGATGGCATCAACATCCACAAGTAACATCAAAAGCCTCGACGATCGACAACCATGTGCTCCTTGCACAACCCTATCTTTTGCACCATTCAAGTCATGCATTTCCAAAGTATGCATTAATTTAGGGCCACATTACATGGCGGTGCATAGACACATTTGAGAGTCTCATGCACAAAAGCACATTGACATATGTCAAATGTTTTTTCTGATACTAACATCTATCTTCTTTTTTGGTGACATTGTCTCAAAAAAAAAAAAACGAGAAAGAACCTGTTCTAGGTTTGGTTCATGGAACATGAATGAGTCATGCTTGGTTGAAGGTGGAACTGTTGATTATTGGGCATTTATTAGTTTGGGTAGAAGTGTATCTCAGCTAGCAGATGATATAATTGCTGCCTTATCTGGTAGATGTCAAGCACTTGGCATGAACCTGGCATCCACAACTAATGTTTTCCCTTACCATAGTGGGAGGGAAGAGCTTGAAGGTCCGCAATTTGAGCGATGCTTAACTACTATATGTACGAGCGCATCCAAGGAGATATCTGCAAGGGATCCTTCTGGTACCCTGCAAATCCTTGAATATAAAGAAATTCAATTCTCAGTATTTTACTAATGTTGCTTGACAAGAGGAGACAGGACAAGGCACTCAAAGAATTTCATCATGGACATTCATCGAGGAGACAGGACAAGGCACTCAAAGAATTTCATCATGGACATTCATCGACAAGGACAGACTAGCCCACGGTCCATCACAATGCCGGGTGTACAACACAAAGAGATCAACATCGAATCGACCATCCACCATGGTAAGTATCTTTACTTTGGCAACACCATAACCATGATAGACTAGAAAACCTCTTCGTCGGCATACCCTTGAGCACGTAGCTCAAGACCCCCAAATTTTGCACCACACTTCTTCAATTGCATTTTCCAAGTAAGCATGCATAGGGCTACATTACAAGGCCATGCACAAGGCACATATTTTTTTCAACCCATGCACGAACACACTTCCCATCATCTACCATGGGTTATGAGTACTTGGCATGACTAGTCTAAACATCATTTATGGAGGAGCTAGAGGACATCATGGAGACAACATCAATACCTAGGATGCAATCAAAGCTAGCAGTTGCTCCAACTCAACCTTGACATCCTTTTTTGAGCAACTAGCAATTTTTGACAAATCCCAATGACACATTCTCAATGGCATCCAAAGAAGAAGGAAAGGACACTACCTCTCAAGCACTACCTGGCACAACCATTACAATAAGGGTCTGTCAGGGACAATAGACTCGAGAGGGGGGGGATTGTTGAAGGTCAAGGTCAGGGACAAGCATAATAAATGCAACAGAGAAATGGATACACAAGAAGAAGGAGCACATAGGGAGCTTCAAGAAGTGTATGTCAAATTTTTACAAGAAATCCCTATAAAATAGTGATTTTCATCACTAAAAACCATTGCAAATACCATTTTCCATTTTTATAGCTCCATTTTGTTCAAGTCAAGGAGTCCTCGAGCTTGATGAGTATTAGAAGTATCATCCTACCAATTTTCATAATTTTTAGACTTCGTTTGAGCCCTCAAATAAGCCCTGGAACCTAATTTTTAACTAGGTCGGACACTAGGTCTAGACAAGGCCAAAACTAGTCAAAAAACTATAAAAAGAGCTAGAGAGCTCATTTTGGAGGTTAGCTTTGGAGAATAGAGCTTTTGTAAGAGAGTTCCTTGGCAATAGAAGCTTTCCATTGTTCCTTTCTTTGATCTTGCCTTGTGTGTGTGTGTATGTGTGTTCATGCTTGTGTGCTTTCACTCACACACTTTTGCCTTCACTTGCTCGTGGTCTTCATACGGGTCCTCACGTCTCCGGAGATTGACAAGTAAAGGAGGTGGTGCTTACGCTTGAGCTACACCAAATTTTGGCACCATTGCTGGGGATTTTCTGAAAATCACGATTTTCTATCAGAATTGTGTGGTCTTAGATCGTGGTGCACATCCCTCTACATGATTATTTAAGTCCTCTCTTGCAAGTACAATGTAAGGCATTTTATCATTACCTTTAGGCATAGTTACAAGATCTACTACCCACTTGTAGTGAATACAGGGTGGACAAGTAGGATGCAACAGATCTCTAAGTTTGAGTGATGAATGAAGTTGACAAGTAGAACATGTAGAAACATAGCTACTAATGTCAACATACATCTTAGGCCAATAATAGGTACTTCTAATTTTTTTCATATGTTCCAAAAAATCCTTTATGACCTGCCCATAATGTCTCATGCATTTCCTTCATTACTTGCAACTGAAGACCTTTTTTTCCTAGGACTCTTTGTGGATTCTTACTACCCTTAGCATGTCTCCAAAGATAACCTTTACGTAGGAAAAAATTGTAAGCTCGTTTCCTAATGTTATGGAATCTATTCGTAGTCCAACTAGGTAATGGTTGCAGTGTACTCAAATACTTTCCTATGTCTTTCCATTCATCTTCGTACTCAGACTCATGAAATTGCTCATACTCGTATATATGTGGAACATAGTCAACTAAGTTCACATTCTTTATTAGGTCACTTTCAAGATCATCATCAAATCTAGCTCTCGATAACATATCGACAACGGAATTCGACTTACCTGAAATATGAGTTAACTCAAGATTTATGAACTTAATATATAAGATCCATCTAAGCATAGCTATATCAGGAGATGACCGACTATCATTCCAATGAGAGGCAAACAATCAGCCTCAACTTTGACATTTGCTCCAATGAAATATTCTTTTTCTGTTTTTAAAGTTGTCACCATACCCCATAGTTCTCGTTTGATCTATGGATATTTCCGTTGTGTTTCATGTAAAATTTTAGACCCAAACCTAATTTCATATCAATTCCCTTCTCATCTTGACTTATGACCCAACCTATACCAATAGGACTAGTATCAACAGTCAATATAATAGGTTTGTTAAGAGAATAATCTACATGCTTAAGGATGGGAGCTTCAAGCAACAATTTCTTCAATTTATGCATAGCTTGT
The DNA here is from genome assembly GCA_020310875.1 of Ceratopteris richardii. Classification (NCBI taxonomy): domain Eukaryota; kingdom Viridiplantae; phylum Streptophyta; class Polypodiopsida; order Polypodiales; family Pteridaceae; genus Ceratopteris; species Ceratopteris richardii. The sequence goes on along the minus strand of CM035428.1, from coordinate 159,562,999 downwards.
GTGTGTTTGTCAATCCAAATAAATTTTTGTTTCTTCCTCAACAAGTCATAAAGACCATCAACAACATGAGCAAAGTGTGGGATCCAAATAACATAAAAGATGCAAGCACCAAGAAATCTATGTACCTCACTCACGTTGTTACATGTTTGAGAAATCTTGCTAATGGCATCAACTTTTTGTGGATATGGATTGCGACCATAATGACCACATAAATGTCCCACAATAAGACCCTCATTAACACCAAAAACAGATTTTTCTATGGAAATTGTGAGACCTACCTCTTCAAATCATTGAATTTTTTTTTCACAATTAGAGATATGGTCAAGAACAAATTTACAATATTCAGATGAATCTAAAGTAATGTCCTTTACACGTTCCTCACTCCCTTTGATTGGAATATCATCAATGAATGGCATGGTTATATGAGGGATAAAATCATGTAAGACCATATTCATAGCACTCATCATATGAGCCACAGAATTAGTCGCTCCTTGAGGTAAAGTACACATTCACACTAAGCCTAAAGGATTTTTCATTGTGGTAATGTCATGACTATCAATTGCTAATTGGAATTGGGTATCCAAAAATATAAATCACCCATTGAATGGATAGAATGTCCTGAAATAGATTCAGCAAACTCATCTACAATGGCTCCTATTCCTACATTCCTTATGGTGACTTTATTGATGGGTTGGAGATCTTGAATAAAATGTAGTCTCCCACTCTTTTTAGGCATAGTGAACCATCTATTTGAGTAAGGTGCAAAAGATGGCTCTAGAATTCTCATGTTTATCTTCTCCTTAAGTAGTTTCATGAGCTCAGGTAAGTGAGCCTTTGGAACTGGTATAGGGCAAAGATTCCATGGAATATGCGGAATAGTAAAGATTATCATGGGTGCAACTAGCTTAGGATCTATGCAACCAATCTCATGAGGGTACATATAAAGGCTTTTCCATGGCTATGTATGACTCTCTCAAATATATCTCTCTCTACTGGCAAAAGAAAGTCATCATCTCTACCAAATATCACCCTGTTTGATTGTCTCATCCGTGAATGTATGTCCTATGTTTTTCTTATCCTGAAAAATTGGATCATTTTTCACGTAAATAATTTTTTCATTACTTCCTTGGGGTGATGGTTGAGCTATGGGTTTGATTTTTTTTGTCAATAGTTTTGTACTTTGTTTCAAATAAGGCATCATATGTTTGGTTAAATTTTGAGCACTCGTCAACATTGAGAGCATACTCTTGGATTACAGCATACTCATGAAGGGAAGAAAGAAGAATAATGTGGGAATTAGAATTTTGTTGAAGACATAACTTTAACTCCTCGAGAGTAGAGAAACAATGAGATGTCTCAATCACATGCTCAATGTTCTCATCATGTTCCATGATTTTGTTGGTTTTATAATTTTTTTGGGTTTTTTTGGATAAAAGACTTGGACAATTGACTCTTATGAAGGAAATCTAATCTAGAATGTGGGAAACAAAGTGACAAACTATTGAACAAGTTGGTTGGTTGTGGGATGTCAAACCAATGTCCACTATTGTCCTGCTCACAATGGATTCTATCCAAAATTTTGATCATATGTAGCTCCAACATGAATCGAGGTGCACAATCACTACAAGCATGCTCATGAACCTGAGTAACAATAGTAGACAATCGATTCCTAGGATGATTCACTCCTACCATCATGAATTGAAGTGATTGCATTCCATCCTTAGACTTAATTCTAGCATAGGTAGACCCATCATCCATGGCTTTAGTTTCCATACAACTCTCACAAATAAAGGGTTGACCTAAGAGAACTTCATAGGAGCAATTATCTTGAATAAAAATGTGAAATTCTTATGTGATTCCTCCTATGGATATGGGCACACTAGCACAAGCTCCATACAAGGTACCTACACCATTATCTGCAGTTCTCATAGACCATCCACAATCTTTATCTATGGGCCATCGAAATTTATCATAGATGTCTCTTGATATCACATTGATTTTGGAGCTAGAATCTACTAGTGCATTTACAATGATAGCGATCTTATCATTGCCTATTTTCACATGCATCATTGATGTACCTCTAGACCTAAATTTTCTTTTAAAGTGACTTTCACGATTGCTTTCGTGATTTTCATGGTCAGGTTGAATAGGTCTGTTGGAACTGAAGGACTCACAAGGCAAGGAAGCTTACGAAGGGAGTTAGAGAGAAGAGAAAGTACAAGCAGACAGAGCAGTCAACGACGATCTGGCAAGTAGGCCAATATTTTTCAGGACACTTATGCATATAAGAGAGGTGGACACACAAGGAGAAGGAGCAAGTAGGGAGCTCCAGGAAATGTATGTCAAAATGTTAGAAGAAATCCCTACAAAAAGAGTGATTTTCATCACTAAAAACCATTGTAAATACCATTTCACATTTTTGTAGCTTCATTTTCTGCAAGCCAAGGAGTCCTTGAGCTTGAGGAGCTTTAGAAGTACCTACCTGTCAGTTTTCACATTTTTTAGACTTCGTTTGAACCTCCAAATAGGGTAGAGAACCTAATTTTTAACTAGGCCGGACACTAGGTCTGGACACGGCCAAAACCTAGTCAAAAACTATAAATAGAGCTAGAGAGCTCATTTTTGGAGCTAGCCTGTAATTGAATTGAACTTGTAGGAGCTTTTTGAAAGTAATCTAAGAACTCCATTGCTTCTCACTCTTTGTCTTACTGTGTGTGCGTGTGTGTGTGTATGTGTGTGCATGTCAGTGTGCTTCTCACTCACGCACTTGTGCCTTCACTTGCTTGAGGTCTTCATACCATCCTCACGTCTTCCCGGATTGACATTAAAGGAGGTGCTACTCATCACTGAGCTACACCAAATTTTGGCGCCGTTGCCGGGGATCGAGCTTTGAGGACGAGCGTGTGATGGTAAGACGTAGATTTGAGACGTTGGCGTTGTAGGTAATTTCTTTACTTTTCTTATTTTTCTTTCTTTCTTACCTCACCACCATCATCACCATCATCATCCTCACTATATCTGATCTCCATCTCCATCATCGCGAAAAAAAAAATTCAGATTTTTTATCATATCACCTTCTCCACCTCATTTCCCTCATTCCACTTGTGAGAGAGAGCAAGAGAGCTGTTTGTGTGAGATGTTTTTGCATGTTTCTTGAGCTTCATTGCAGGTATTTGCTGTATCATCGTGTCCAGCACGCTGCGCAGGTACGGAAACACTCAGAACTGTCTCTGTGTCGCAGACCTCTGTCGATCGCGATCGACAGAAAATTCGATCATTTGGTAAAACAAAGTGCACCACTATAACAAGCATAAAGAGCACATTCCAAATCACTAAGCAAAACTTAAAAATTCCGTGTTTCTCTATCAATCGTGACCGACACCATCGATCGCGATCGACAGCCGTGACCGACAAACCCTGTCAATCACGACCGACAGACCTGTCGATCACGGCCGACAGACCCCACGACCGACTGACTGCCACGTAGGACCCTGGCAATCGCGATTGACACCGTCGATTGCGATCGACAGCCACGACCGACACCTCTGTCAGTCGCGATTGACACCGTCGATTGCGACCGACTGAATTTCAACGATTGATTGACTTTCTCGCGTAGCCACGTGTCCATTGCGACGGACATAGCCCCGATCGACTGAATTCACGACGAAAAACCCAGAAAAAGTGTCGATCACGATTGACACCATCGATCGCGATTGACAGGACCCACGATCGACTCTGTCAATCGCGATTGACACTGTCGATCGCGATTGACGTGTCGATCGTGACCGACAGGCCCCGACGGACACCTCTGTCAATCGCGATTGACAGGCTTTTCGACCAAAAATTAGGGTTGATATTTCTAAGTCTTTGGGATAATTTTGGGCATAATTAGCAAGCCATTAGTGATTTGGGAGGTCCCTACACATGTGTTTTTGAGAAAAATCCTGTGATCAATTTGCCTGTTTGAACCCTGTTTTAGTCCCAAAACCCTGAACTAACATAATTTTTTCATACGAAGTCCGTTTGCTGTGATTCTTGTCTTGTTGGAAAGCTCGTGGGGAGTACAACCAAAACTTCCACTGGTTACGGTTAAATTAATATCAGGATTATTAGATATAGTATTTTGAAGTTGACCATATCCAGGGGGAACAAAACCAGGGGATCTCTAGAATTGTTTTCCATAAAGACAAAAGGCTAATTGGTATCTGAGTTACATGAATGAAAGTGCTTGGTTCTGTCCTTTGAATTTAAGTCTTGAGCTAATCTTGGGATTGATACAGGTCTATTGAGAGCAATTGAGAGCATCCAAAGCAAGGGCTTTGTGCAAGCTTGAGAATCGGGTTCTCGAGCACTAAAGAACAAGGGATCAGCAAGAAAGGTCGGAATATTCTCAACTCCCTTTGTCAATTCCTAGCTTAGGCTAAGAACGACTAGTGATAGGAGTAGGCCAGGGCGGCTATAGGCATTTATCAAGTTGAAGACCACCTAAATACTCAAGTTCAAGCGAACGACATAATCTGTGTACAGTTGAGAACTTTAAAGGAAAAAGAAAGTAACATGGAACGATCAACTTCAAGTGTGGAAATACACTCAAGTATACCTGACGACGTGATATCAGACAAGAGTATAAAGACAGTAATCAACTTAAAAAGAATCAAGTAACTGATACAAAAGAACTCAGCAACGAGGTTGTACTTGGGCAAATTTGGGCTATTCAATTAGGTTTATGAACCTTAGATCAGGACGGCATCTAGTAAGGGACAGACAAAGGCTTAGGTCTTCAGAGGCTAGTGTCAATCATACTGCTAGGTCTGGGCCCAGCAGTTGAGCCACCACTCGCATTACCCTAGCTCTGAGACTAGCGAATCAGTGATGTCTCAAGGGATAGACAGACCTACACGAAGTTCAGGTGTGCCATATGTGTATAGGGTGGAAGGCCCTTACAAGATGCAGCTCGAATACCTTAGGACCAACCGCATCCAGCTGTCAAGTTTGAAAACGGAGCGTACCTAGACAAGGAAGGGACAATATATGTAGTCACCAGTCACCCAGATAGGACAGATGTATTTGGGAATGTGATCTCAGAAGCGGATTTAGGTGACCTGGAGCAAGGAAACATGGGTGTAGAACCTAGAACCCCCCAAGGCAAATCTGTTCTCACTAGGATTATCACACCAGAGTGGATTCCTCAGGACAACAAGAGTATAGATCTGCTTCTGAACCGAGAGACTGACGAAGCCTTTTGGAGGTATAAATCTGATCGACCAAATGATATAGGAACAATCATGATCTATGAGTTTAAAGATCCAGATAGCCCAGGCAGAGTGACCTACCTAGATCACGCCTCAGAGAGGATCTTTGTGGTTACAGAACATGATAGACATGCTTACACTTGGAAGGGTGAATTCGTTTTCCCCCAGCCAAGATCGAACGTGTCATATGGTCACCCTGGAGCTAGAACCTCCCAAGCTCATGGAACGCAAAGAGACAGAAGTAGAGATAGGCCAGAAGTAAGCTTTGCCAACCCAGGGGGCAGAGAATGAACGAGGACGGAAACAAATAGAGTAGAACCTGAGGGTCATAGAGCCCCAGGAAACCGAAGAAATGTCGATGATTTTCCTTTGCCAAGACCAAGAGAGCACACGAGGACCCTGAGACCGACTCAGCTAGTCAAGTCCATGAAGAATTACTTCGATGGCACTGGAGATCCATACGATCATGTGGCTGAGTTTAGGCAAGTCTTGAGAGCTGAACAAGTTGAAGATCTGTTCACGCAGTACAATGCCTTTGGTCTAACCCTTAGGAACACTGCCCTGACATGGTTTCAACCACTAAACGAGAGGCAGTTTAGGAGTATAGACCAACTCCTAGAGGCTTACATTATTGAATTCTCTAAGAGTGGCATAAGACATAATACCTCCTCATTGATTCACAGCTTCAAGCAAACCCCTCAAGAAACCGTGAGACTTGCAGGAAGAAGATTTAGGCAATACTTAGAAAGATGCCCTGTTTCGGAGCTATCCACCCCAGCTAAGCAAGTGGCTTTATTCTTGGATGGATTGCTAAGTACCAAATTGAGATCTTATGTGTACTTGAAGGACCCTAGGACCATAGAAGAGTGTGTACGCATGTGCATTGACATCGAGGATAACCTAGGGGAGGAATTAGAGCTTTCCAAGATATACAAAGATTCAGATAGTGCCTCTAGTATCTCTTCCACATCAATTGAGGAACTTGCAGAGAAAGTAGCTCAGAAATTAGGTGTCACTAGCAAATAGATCCCAAGGTTTGCCCCTATGAAAAGATGCTATACTTGTGGTGGTGACCACATGGCGAATGTATGTCCCATTATGGCTCAACCCCAAGTAAATCCTAGTAGCCAGTACTGCACCATAGAACGGAGGTACACCAATCACACCGCGCAAGATTGCCCCTACAATAAGCAAGCCATTAGGCAGACGTACCCACAACCATACCCTCAACAAGGAAGATACCAGAACCAGTACCCACCTCAGCAGTATGTGAGACCTCAACAAACCTACCAACCCTACCAAAACCAACAAAGACCTCAGCCTGTGCTAGCACAACAAGCCCCTGCTCCAGCTAATGTAATTCCGGTAAAGTATGCAGCTGCAGAAGAGAATTTGAATAGAGCTATAGTCCCAGTAACATCATTAATCTCAGAAAGTGATCCCAGTGACCATAGCTTTGATTCTACGCATGTTGATAGTCCCCAGGCTTACTACATGCAGTCTCCTGAACATGGTGAGTCCTACTACAGTGAGGAACCGAGTGAACCTATTTGGGAGCCAGAGTATGCTAATGTCATGTACGCAAACCCCAAGTCTAGACCTCAACCTAGGCAAGTAAGACCCCCATTCCCTAGAGGACCATGCTACAGATGTCAGGGAGATCATCTCATTCGTGATTGTCCCTTACCTCCACCTACACAACCCTAGTCAGTGAGGATCCAGGGTTATTGCCAGGAGTGTGGAAAGGAGCACCTCTTACGAGACTGCCCAAAGAATCCCAATAATATGCCGAAAATCACTCCTATCAATGTTATTGGGTTAGTAGTAGACTCTACAGGAAATGTGACGTCCACTGCACCAGTACAGGTAGTCACTAGAGCTCAGGCAGTGCAGCAAAACCAAGGGGTAGGCCAGGAAAAGAGCCCCGAGGTGAGTGAAACAGAGAGCATGACCAAGAAGAGGACTAGAGCTTGGAGAGATAGTCGTGAAAGAATGAAAAGACAATGGGCAAAGAAAATGAGTGAACTTGAGGAAAGCCTAAGAGAAACAAAAGCCAGGATAACCGAACTCATAGCTCAAACTCCCTCTCACACTGCCCCACCTCCATCACCTCCACCATTCCCATCTCCATCCGATCCGCCACCTTCCAACCCACCTCACCTAAGCCCACCACCCCCTAGAGTAGGATCAATCCTAGTAGATCCCACTCCCGAGGACCTTAATATGATGCTTAAAGCATATCAGGCCAGAATCCAAGAAGGGCCAAACGTAACTGATCATGAAAAGTGTTACCCTAGAGCAAAACTAGAGCTAGAACGAACCAAAATTTGTGCTAAGATGGTGGAATTGGCTCAGACCATGTTTGAAGCCAGTCGCCTATTTAACATCTCTAGTTCAGCAAAGACACAGTTGCACTTTGATGGACTGTTAGAAAGAATAGAGAAGCGCATTGCACAATCAGAAAAGGAACCCGCCTCTCAACACAAGGACAAGGCAAGTGAAAGAGTAGGCCTTCCTGTCCAAGAAGCCTATGTGCCTAACTCTACGAAGCCAGACACATCATCTTCTATGAATCGGTTCACACCAGAATTCTTACGAGAGATTCAAGAAGACAAATGGGCTAAAGAAAGTGAAGTCCCTCCTCCCATTGAACTTGTGGATGATGCACATGACCAATTCCCACAAGACATCCCATCCATTTATGAGGAGCAGGAGAACACCCACTCTCAGGAAAGATTAGACTTTGAGTCTAACTCTCTACAAGAATTACCCCACTTCACAGGCCCATGGGAAGCTAAGTCCACTTGTATGAGAGCACCCACGGTCATGGTACGAAATGAGGACTCAGTCATACCTAGGAACACAGAGGTAGTGAAAAACACTAAAGTACAGTGCAACCTCACCTTAGAGGAGCTACTCAAAGTAAGGCTAGAGCTATGGAAACATGTAGCCAAACAAGTACCAGAGATAGCAAAACCTCGTTCCCAGGTAGGATCCCAGAGAACAGTGCCAGAAATACCATTGGACAAAATAGGAGACATGAGTGAGGGTGAAGAGGGAAACACGTATCTTCCTATCACCCATCAAGGATACACCACCAAGGCCATTTTAGACTCAGGCGCTGGAGTTGCAATTGCTACCACTTCCCTTTGGAAGCGTTGGGGCAAGCCAGCACTCAGGCCCACGAGGATGAAATTGCAGATGGCTGATGGTCACATAGAGAGGCCTTTAGGACTACTTGAAGGAATAACTCTCACTACTTGTGGTGTAGAGTTTGAGCATACATTTGCTATATGTGATTTTAGCAAAAATCATGCTTATGAAATGATCTTGGGACGACCCTTTATGCGGCAGTTGCAAGTGGTACAGGATTGGGGAACCAATTCTTTGTACCCGCAACACTTAGGTGTTACGAACAAAGTGAATCTCAAAGATTACTCTCATAGAGATGTCCCTCCTATCCAATGGAATCCCATCCATAGAGCGAAAGATGATACGGAATCGGTGCATTCCATAGGATTAGGATCCTCATGGATGCATGAAGATACCCACTTATGGATGTGCAAAGTAGCAGTAGAAGAAGAGAAGAGAGAAAAATCCAGAGAGGTAGGTGCAAAAGAAACACATAGATCAATTCAAGACCCAGCCTATGCACCTGTAGTCTTTCCTCACAAAGAATTGAACCCCACGGCTGGGCAGAAATCCTAGCAACAATGGATGTAGCCATCAAGGAAGAACAATGGACACCTCACTGTGATGAAGATGGCTATGACATTTCAGTCTTCTCCATAGAGCCAATCATGGGAGAGGCAGTGTTAGAAGAGTGTGAACCTAGCCGTGATGCATTTGAAGATGCAAGTGACTCCGATCTAGAGTCAATCATTATGGACCCACCTTTTGCATCAGATGAAGAATACTTCTATGAAGTAGAATTTCAACCCCAGAGGCATGGAGAGCTAACAAATGATGTAAGGCTAGCCACACATGTGACCCCGAAGGAAGAAGGAAAGAAAAGAAAGAAGAGAGAAGTCACACCAGAAGAAGAAGAATCCTTGTTTGAGGTCCTTGAAAACTTTAAAAAGTATGAGATAGATGACAGGAGAGTCATGATAAGAATGCCTAAACGAGAGGCACAATCAGGGGAAGCCTATGATAACAAAGAAACCACCAAGAAAATAGTAGTGGCCCTAGAAGAAGGAGAGGAGAGATGCATGTAGATAGGCCATGACCTAACAGAGGAAGAAGAGCATGCGTTAATAGCCTTGCTAAGAGAATACAAAGATGTATTCGCTTGGAGTTACAAGGATTTGAAGGGTGTTGACCCAGACATATACTCATACACCATCCCCATGACCTCAGATGCCAAACCCTCTAAGCAAAAGCCATATACATATAATGATAATTACGCTTCCAAGATCAAAGAAGAGATAGATAGACTGGTTGAAGCTGGATTCATCTATGAAATTGAGCACACTGAGTGGGTATCCCCCATTGTAGTGGTGCCCAAGAAGAATGGCAAGCTGCGTGTATGCATTAACTTGAAGAAGGTCAATGCAGCCACAATTCGAGATAACTATCCGCTTCCTATCACAGAACATCTCTTAGAAAGAGTAGCAGGCAAGGAAGTGTACAGCTTCCTTGATGGATTTTCGGGCTACAATCAAGTAGCCATAGCTCTAGAAGATCAGCATAAGACTGCTTTTGCTACTAAATGGGGCATTTTTGCCTTTAGAGTAATGCCATTTGGGCTTACCAATGCACCCGCTACCTTCCAGAGGCTGATGTGCCATGTATTTAAAGAGTTCTTGAGGAAGAACTTAGAAGTCTATGTTGATGATCTTTGTGCTCATTCCAACATTAGACAAACCCATATTCCTGAACTCAGACAAATTTTTGACAAATGTAGAGAATATCAAGTCTGCCTGAACCCAGAAAAGTGCGTTTTTATGGTCAGGCAAGGCAAGATTCTAGGACACATAGTGTCAAAGAATGGCATATCCACTGATGAAGAGAAAGTGAGAGCCATAGCCGAGTTACCTAGGCCAAAGAATGTCAAGGAAGTACAAGCTTTCATGGGGCATTGCGGTTATTACTGACGTTTTATACACATGTATGCCATCATAGCAAAGCCTCTGTACGGACTTTTGACCAACTTTGAGTGGACGGATGAATGTGAGAATTCCTTCCAAGAGCTCAAACGAAGATTATGTTCAGAGAACTCAGTATCCTATACGCAAAGATGAGATGCCACTGAAACCTATGATGGATGGATGTGCATTCTCTAAGTGGGGAATAGACTTTGTAGGTCCTATTAATCCCCCAACCAAGGGTTCACATGCTGAATACATCATTGTTGCGACAGACTATCTAACAAAGTGGGTAGAGGTAAAAGCCACAACGAAGAACGATGCTCAAACAACAGCTAAGTTTTTATTTGAGAATGTGTTCACCAGATACGGGCTACCTATAGAGCTAGTTAGTGATAGAGGCACTCACTTCTTGAATGAAGTTATTGAAAATCTGCTCTAAGAATTCTTGGTAGTACATAAGAAGTCTGCCCCCTATCACCCTCAAGCAAATGGCCAGGCTGAGAGCACCAATAAGATCCTATGTAATGTACTGGCGAAATTAGTGAACAATAAACGCTTTGATTGGGACAAACAGCTACACCACGTTGTTTGGGCATACCGAGTTGCCTACAAAACGGTACTCCAAGCCACCCCCTTTCAGATGGTATTTGGCCAAAATGCAGTGCTACCGTTGGACTTCCTAATACCTACACTAAAATTAGCACAAGAGCATGAATGGACGGGTCATGAACTCTCCTCTAGACTGTTTGACCTTGAGCGATTAGGAGAAACAAGACTGAGGGCGGCCGCAGGAATATATGCAGCTAAGAAACGATAGAAGGCCTACTTTGATGCCCACATTAAGGATAAAGGTTTGAAGGTAGGCGACCTAGTACTAGTATACACGTTGAAACAACATGTGAGGAAACTGGAGAAGCGAGGCTACGGACCCATGATCATTAATAGAATCTCAACAAGTGGAGCAGTGCAACTAGCCACATTAGAAGGCGATGTTCTCCCGAGCTACATAAGCGGATGCAGGGTCAAGTTATATCAGGAACCTCTCACAGAGGAAATGCTAAGTCGACTCAATACTGCTAAGAAACGCAAAGAAGAAGAAAAGCGAATTCGAGAAGAAGCCCAAGCAGAAGCTTTAGAACGCATCCGGAGAATGAAGTTGAGAAGACAGGGTAGAGAGCAACCTAGGACAGATTCATATGAAGATCAAGGATATCACGTGGCTATGTGTGAAGTTTCAGGTATCAGCTCTCATAGGATAATTGATCGACGTCCTTTTATAATCTTAGATATAGGACAAGGAAAGGGTGCAAGGACTGTAAGAGCCTTGATTGACTCAGGTGCAGCCACTAGTGCTGTTAAATTGTCTTACTGTCAAGAGTTGAAATTAACTGTCAATCCTATAAAAGCATATCTCATAGGATTGGGAGGTGTGGAAACCCCTTGCATGGGCGAGGTGGAACTTCCCATCTACATTCAAGACGAAGTAATGACAGTCAGAGTACTAGTGTGTCAAGATGAGGACCTCACTGAGCCTCTTGTCTTGGGTCAGGACTGGATCTATGATCATGCAGTCAACCTAAACCTAAGGAGTGGACTTCTTCAGGTATGGATAAATCATAGTCGAATTACAGTTGAATTGGAAATGAGGCACTCAAGGAATTAGGTAAGGCACGATCTCCTAGTCCTTCCAGGGGCGCACATGAAGTTGACAATGCTATTCTTGTCCAAAACTGTATGATGCAGAAAGAGGATTGTTTCAAAAACGAAGTCAAGGATAAGACGGCACTCCCTTCTTTGCCAAAGGCCAGAAGGATGTAGCAACCAATGGCAAATCAAATACAGAGGAAGCAGAGCACTACCTATACTGGAGGCCAAAAAAAGGAGCAAAGCAGATTGTTTCAGCCATTGAAACAAGTATGGAGGCGGAAAGGCGAACACCCTGTTGCGACCATGCCAACCCCACGGCCGAAACCTCTTATTAGTAATCAGCAAGACGATACTAATAAGAAGTCTTTCATAAATTCTTCTGTGAAAGTAAAGTCTATTTGGGTACCCAAGAAGTCGATGAAGGCCAGCCCACAATCACGAAAAATCTGGGTGCCTAAGGCTTGCTTGCGGGCTCAAATAGCTACACCGAGGCCACACCCTCTACAACATGTTTCACTCACTCGAACATCTGATGCCCATCCTTACACATCACACATGGACACATATTCTTCCATGAGCACAAGTAGAATCACTTGTAAATGGGTCCCGAAGAAGCCTCATTCTCAAGTAGATACCCCTATCAAACTCTTCAGAGTCTCCACAAAATCAAGATCAAAGCCCATCCACTGCATTTGGCAACCTAAAACTTGTAATAAACCCCCGGACCCCAATTGTAAATGCATGTCCACCTACTAACTACGTCACTCTCACACTACATCATTCCACTTAGTTCTTAGGTCTACCCAATTACTAACTACACATAGAAGCACCGAGCACTTAATAACCCCCTAATCTCTCCCGAACCTCATGTTAATGTTGTAATGGGGACAAAAACGGTTCTATCTTGTCCTTTACAATGTTAAACGATTCATTGATCTCGAAAGGGAAAAGCGGCTACTACAACAACAGCATGCCACCTTACAGGAACAACACGAACAGTTAGTAGCCAACCCACCCCAGTCCGATGTAGAAGAAAGGCAACATATGGATGAATTGCTACACTCCCAGATAACGGAGAATCTCAAGCTTAGACGCAACCTGGCCCTCCTACGCAAACACATGTCTACAGCACTCGAAGAGAATAAACACATATATGATCTCGACGATTCGGCATTGGGGGGTCAGGTTTAAAAATGTACCAGATGTAATGGCCCAAATGTGCCTTAAAATTTTTGAACTCATGTTGGTCACCTTCAGGACTTTCAAGAATGTCAAGGAACCTCATCTGTCAGCTCTTGGATTTAATGAAGGTAATCAGGACCTTGTTTACGACATGAGCGCAACACCATCTATTAATGTTGTATATGCATGGCACGCGCGTATCAAGTATCTACCAGCTTCCTTCAATTCAGAGATATTCATTCCCATACCATCACATTTATTGCAGTTGTTTGCAGCGGAACAAGCTCTCCATTCAGAAAAGTTCTGTATACCACATCCAGAGGTTCCCGGGCCGGTAGATTGGGATGCTCTACTCACGGACTTGGCCAAAGGGTTGCGGATTGCAGAACACCACTTAGCACAAGACGTTGTGGAGTACTACATCCAATGACCCACCCAACAAGGGTCTGTCAGGGGCGACAGACGCGAGAGGGGGGGGGCTGTTGGAACTGAAGGACTCACAAGGCAAGGAAGCTTACGAAGGGAGTCAGAGAGAAGAGAAAGTACAAGCAGACAGAGCAGTCAACGACGATCTGGAAAGTAGGCCAATATTTTTTCAGGACACTTACGCATATAAGAGAGGTGGACACACAAGGAGAAGGAGCAAGTAGGGAGCTCCAAGAAATGTATGTCAAAATGTTAGAAGAAATCCCTACAAAAACAGTGATTTTCATCACTAAAAACCATTGTAAATACCATTTCACATTTTTGTAGCTCCATTTTGTTCAAGCCAAGGAGTCCTTGAGCTTGAGGAGCTTTAGAAGTACCTACCTGTCAGTTTTCACATTTTTTAGACTTCGTTTGAACCTCCAAATAGGGTAGAGAACCTAATTTTTAACTAGGCCGGACACTAGGTCTGGACACGACAAAAACCTAGTCAAAAACTATAAATAGAGCTAGAGAGCTCATTTTTGGAGATAGCTTGTAATTGAATTGAACTTGTAGGAGCTTTTTGAAAGTAATCTAAGAACTCCATTGCTTCTCACTCTTTGTCTTACTGTGTGTGCGCGTGTGTGTGTATGTGTGTGCATGTCAGTGTGCTTCTCACTCACGTACTTGTGCCTTCACTTGCTCGAGGTCTTCATACCATCCTCACGTCTTCCCGGATTGACATTAAAGGAGGTGCTACTCATCACTGAGCTACAAGGTCCTAAGAAATTTTTATTAACATTTACATTCATAGCTTGATCTTGATCTAGAGAATCTAGCATCTCAGTATCTAGATTAAGCAAAAACCTCTTCCTTTTAATTAGGCCGATAAAGTTATCTTTAAAAACAAGCTTTGCAATAGAGAAAACTTGTTCTAAAGACATAGTCACTTGAATCTTACACAAAATGTCATATGAAATCTCCATAGAATCTTTTTTTCTCTCAATTTCTGAAATCAAGATGGCTTTATGTTTTCTCTTTGGTTTCTTTTGCTTTTCCTGAGGATCTTGTTTTTGTTCATGTTCTTGTGTTTGTTCTTGAGTTTGTTTTAATTGTTCTTGTTTCTCTAAAGGCTTTGGTTCCATTTCTCTTTTCTTTGACTTCTTACCTTTTTGTTTCTCCTCTTGTTTTTGTTCATTGGGTTGTCGTTCTTGTTTTTTATATTTGGGTTGTGATGTTTCCCCTTGCTCTATGATGGTTTCTATTCCCTCTGAGGTTTGTTTTCGAGTCACCCTTCTTTCACTAGGCTCAGCTTCATCTCTTTTTTGTTTTTCTTCTACATTTGATATGTGAGAACATTTGATATGTGAGAAATAAGAGACTGATTTTTTATTGGTGACTCCCAAGCCATTATTCTCTTAATCGCATCTCGTGATCTTACTAAAGCCTCTACATAAAAGTCAACTTCCTTTGTGGGTTTACCTAATTCTAATTCTTGTTCATCAAATCCTTTTATGAAAATGAAAATTTGTAGGGCTATGTTTTGAAAGGTATCCTTTAGGAATATGCAAAAAGAACTCCCATCTAAATCTCCCTTATACAAGTTTTGACTGCATTTGGAAGTTTGCAAGGTGACATTAAGGTGTCTAGGAAGCTCTCATAGCCTTGAAAA
>CM035428.1:159497748-159542748 GCA_020310875.1 Ceratopteris richardii | reverse complement strand
TTAAGCAACCCCCTTGCTTGCTTGTTTGTTTTCTTTTAGTAGGCATATCTATGTGTGTGCGCAGGCAGTGTTGCAACTCTCTACCCCTGAGTTGTTAGCATTGGTTCTCCCTCATATGGTATCCATTTGATGTAATTCTTGTCTCATTGGATAGCTATAAGAGTCTATTTTATGCTTACCAATTCTCTGGAGCATTCTCTGAGTAAGCTGGGAGCAACATTCATTTTAGTGAAGTTGTGTGATTGATATCTCTCTCTTTGTGTAGGCTCTGTTGGAAATATTTTGCTCTCTGTTGTAAGGGCTGGTTCTCCTTCTCTATGTATCCATTTGCTATGATTTTGGTGTCATTGGGTAGCTATTAGAGTCTTCTTAAGGTGACTTAAGTTTGAGATTCATTCTCTGTATAATCTCTGAGAAAAGTTTGCTGGAGTGAAGTGAGGTCTCTGCTTGACTAGCAGTTGTGAGCATTCAACTAGCTCATGTTGTAGACATTGTTTCTCTTTGTGTAAGCATCCATTTCAAGTGAAATTTGTTTTGTTGGAAAGCCCTTGATGTCTACTACAGGTCTACAAAAGCTCACTGGAGTTCTCTGCATAAGCTCTGAGTAAGAGCATTTTTGGTGTGCAGAGGTCAAAGAAGGATACCTGTGGAGGTCATTCGCGCTTCATCGTTGCTTAGGGGTTGAGATACTTCCCCCATCAGTGGTATCAGAGCATTTGGGCATCTTGGAGGTATCACATACAAGCAAGAAGACCTCTTGGAGTTGGTGGTTGAAGAGTTGCATCAACAAAAGCTTCTTGGAGGTAGCTCACATCAAGGGGGAGCTATTCTACTCAAATTTGCAAGAGCACAATGTGTCCATCTAAGGAAAGCTTTGGATTGAGGTAACCTCAGAGCCTCATTTTCATTTTACACACATTGGAGCATTAGCCAAGGGCTAGGTCAAGTATCAAAGACTAGATATGGGAGACTTCAACACTCAAATTGAAAAGCTAGACAAAGGTAACTATCAACCATGGAGATTTAGGGTCTCCAACTATCTTATGGGCAAGGGCCTTTGGGGGTTGATTAGTGGAAGTGAACCAAGACCTAGGTTGGATGAGAATCCAACCAATGACCAGAGAAGGGCCTTTAGGGAATGGAATGAAAGAGACAAGAGGGTTATCTTTATTCTTTCCCAACACATTAGCAATAGCATGATCGGCCATATCCAAGACCTGGATTCAAGCATGAAGGTATGGGAGACACTTGAAAGGCTTTATTCAACAAGCACCAAAGCAAGGAAGATCCAACTCAAGAATGAGCTCAACAACCTTAGGAAGAGCTCAGGGAGTAGCATAAATGACTACATACTTAAGGTCAAGGAGTTATCAGATGCATTGGGATCCATTGGAAGCCACGTAGACGATGACGATCTTGTGGCTTATACTCTCAATGGTTTGAGAGATGATGAGAAGTGGAAACCCTTTACCACTTCAGTTTATGTAAGGGATAATCTTCCCGATTTTGAGCAATTGGTTGCTCTCATGGTCACCGAAGAAATGAACATAGGTGGAAGTTCAACTAAAAGCAAAGATGCACAAGTTTTCTATGCAGGTAATCAAAGGGGCAAAGGAAGACAAGGACAAGGAAGGGGCAAAGGAAGGTTTGGAGGAAGGCAAGGCCACTCAAGAAATCAAGGACATGACCAAGGCACCTCATCACAAAGAGGGAGAGGAAGATCAAGAGGAAGAGGAGGACGACATCAACAAAACAGGAATCAAGACGGCGAAGGATGTTACATATGTGGCAAGTTTGGCCACTATGCTAGAGATTGCTACGAAGGAGGAAACCAAAGGAACTATAATCAAGGTTCTTCATACAAAGGCCAAGGTAATTATGCTTCTACAAGTTCAGAAAATGACAATCTCTTGATGATGCACATGAATGGGAATTCAAGCAAAGTAGATAACACTTGGTATATTGATAGTGGATGTAGCAACCATATGAGTTGCAATGCTTCTTGGTTTACTAATCTACATGTTCCCAAAGGTAAAGGACATGTAGAAACAGGTTATGATACAGCCCATGAGATCTCCCATGTTGGAGATGTAGCTTTGGATGACAAGGAGGAAGGAAGATGTCTCAAGGATGTCTTGCATGTACCTACCATCACAAAGAACTTGGTGTCCGTTGGGCAAATGGTTGAAAGAGGCTATCAAGTAAGGTTCAACAAAGGTGGATGCTTTGTGGAGAACCCTAAGCAAGGTTACAAGGTCATAGCAAGAGGAAAGAAGCAAGGGAGACTCTTCACTTTGGAGGTAAATTCTCATTCTACTCAACATGTCTACTTCACATATGGAAACAAGAGGATTTCGGAGTTGGACTTGTGGCACAAGAGGATAGGTCACATCAACATACAAAGAATGAAGGAAATGCAATTCAAGAGGCTGGTTGAAGGTCTTCCCAACTTCCAAGGACAAGGTATGAAGCATTTATGTGAATCTTGTCAACTAGGGAAGCAAGCGAGACTTCCATTCAAGAAGAGTGGCTACATAAGCGAACATCCATTGGAGTTGATACATACAGATGTGTGGGGGCCAACGAAAGAGCAATCCATTGGAGGTAACAAGTACTTTGTCACTTTTATAGATGATTGCACAAGGATGGTTTGGGTTTATTTCATCAAAAACAAATCAGATGTGTTTACATGTTTCAAAGCATTCAAGGCAATGGTAGAGAAGGAAACAGGTACATATATCAAGAAGCTAAGGTCCGATGGAGGGGGAGAATATTTCTCAAATGAGTTTTCTGATTTTTTAATGGATCAAGGCATCAAGAGGCAAGTAACATGCAGGTACACACCCCAACAAAATGGAGTAGCAGAGAGAAAGAATAGATACATTGCCGAGATCGCTAGAGCAATGCTTAATGAGATGAATGTACCTAACATGTTTTGGAGTGATGCAGCAAATACCGCCGTGTATCTAATGAATAGGGCTCCTACCTCAGGGATCCATGGCTTGACACCATATCAAGCCTATTATGGTAAGAAACCTGATCTTTCCCACTTGAAGATATTTGGATGTACTTGTTATGTACATGTGCCAAGTGAATTGAGGCACAAGCTACAACCAAAGGCAGAAAAGTGTGTGTTTCTAGGATATTCAAATGATCATAAAGGTTACAGGTGCTTCAACCCAAATACAACGGACTTGAGGATATCAAGGGATGTAGCATTTGATGAGCTACTCCCTTGGTATAAGAAGTATGATTGTATGCAGGACTATGAAGAAGAAAAGCATGGACATGATGAAGAACAAATCGACCTAGAGCTAAGCGGCCCAAGGTGTTCCATCAATGAAGATAGTTCAAGCATGAACTCACCATGGAGGGGGAGATCTTCATCAAGCTATGAAGCACAATCAATCAACAAAGGCAAAGCAACATTGGTGGAGTTGGATGAAGAAGGTAATGAAGTTGAAGATGATGAAGGACACATGATGGAGAAAGAAGCCACGTCAAAGAAAGAGATCAAGTTCCCAAGGCAAAGGAGGTTTATTCCTCCAAAAGGTGAAGAAAGGAAGTCTTCTAGAGTTAAGTATCCAACTCAAAGGTTTACTTATGATTCATACATGGCAACACATTATGCATATATGAACAAAGTAGTAGAAGATCATGAGCCCGATTGCTATGAAGATGCAAGCAGGTACACCGAATGGAAAGAGGCAATGCAAGAAGAGATCGACGCACTTGAGGAAAATCAAACATGGACTCTAGTGCCCAAGAAGGAGAACATGAAGGTAATAGGTAATAAGTGGGTGTATAAAGTAAAGAGGAATTCAGATGGATCTATTTCTAGGTTCAAAGCAAGATTGGTGGCTAAGGGTTTTGCACAAACCTATGGAGTGGACTTTGAAGAGACATTCAGCCCCGTGGCAAACATGAGCACCATTAGGACACTCATTGCAATGGCTGCTAGCAAAGGATGGAAGCTCTTCCAATTGGATATCAAGAATGCCTTTCTCAATGGAGACTTGGAAGAAGAGGTATACATGGAGCAACCACTAGGTTTTGTTCATAAAGAGTTTCCACATCATGTTTGTAGGTTGAAGAAGGCACTTTATGGCCTAAAGCAAGCTCCAAGGGCTTGGAACCAAAGATTGGTGGACTATTTGATCAAATTTGGTTACAATCAATGCAAGGCGGATCCATCTCTCTTCATCAAACAAAGAGGAGAACTTGTGGTCTACATGTGTGTGTATGTAGATGATCTTATCATTACAGGTAATGATACAAAGGGCATTGAGGAGATCAAGGCAAAGCTTGGAAAGGAGTTTAGGATCTCTGATCTTGGAGATCTTAGGTATTTTCTTGGCATTGAAGTTGTATACAAAGAAGAAGGTATTATGCTCATACAAAGGAAGTATATTCTAGACCTACTTGAGAGGTTTGGGATGCTACATTGCAAGCCTATTTCAAATCCCATGGAAGTTAATGTAAAGCTAAGCTCCATTGATGGAGAGCCATTAGAGGATGTAACTTTGTATCGATCTATTGTAGGCTCTTTCAATTATGCCACAATAACCAGGCCTGACATAGCATATGGAGTTGGAGTGTTATCACAATTTATGCATAGTCCAAGGACTACACACTTGCAAGCTGCAAGAAGAATGTTGCGATATCTCAAAGCCACTATAAATGAAGGATTGTTCTACTCATTTGATGATGATATGCAGGTCAAAGCTTATTCCGATGCCGATTGGGCCGGTTCGAAGGAAGATAGAAGGAGTACAAGTGGTTACCTAGTCATGCTAGGTAGCAAGATCATCTCATGGATTTCAAAGAAGCAACCCATGGTGGCATTATCTTCCACCGAGGCTGAGTATAGAGCTTTGGCTCAAGTCACATGTGAGCTAATGTGGATTAAGAAGTTATTTATGGAGCTTAATTTGCAGGTTGACACATATCCAATTTTTTGTGACAACATGAGTAGCATTCATCTAGCATCGAACCCTGTCTATCATGCTAGAACCAAGCATATTGAAGTGCACTATCACTTCATAAGGGAAAAGGTGATATCCAAGGAAGTTTCAGTACATCATATTGGTACTAAGGACCAAGTTGCGGACATGTTTACAAAGGCTTTGGATGGGATGAAGATTTCAAAATTCAAGCAATGCATCAACATGAAGGAGCTTGGATGAGGATGAAGAATTGAAGCTTGAGGGGGAGTGTTAAAAGTCAAGCTTCAAGCTAAACTTTCGTGGGGAATCTTTTATGGACATGTGGACCAATCAAAGGAAGCCAAAAGCCACGAGATTCCATCAAGAAAAGTCACTCAACCACTCCCCAAGTCATCTCAACTAATTCCTCCAAGTTAGGAGGCTGATTTGGAAAGGTAGTTCCTAGATTTTAGGGGCACACCTCTCACTATAAAAGGAGCATGTATCCCGACTTCTTTTGGGCCATCTTCTTGGAGTTTTAGCTCATGTAAAGTGAGCACTAAGTGCTGGAGTTGTGATAAGCAAGCCCCTTGCTTAAGCAACCCCCTTGCTTGCTTGTTTGTTTTCTTTTAGTAGGCATATCTATGTGTGTGCGCAGGCAGTGTTGCAACTCTCTACCCCTGAGTTGTTAGCATTGGTTCTCCCTCATATGGTATCCATTTGATGTAATTCTTGTCTCATTGGATAGCTATAAGAGTCTATTTTATGCTTACCAATTCTCTGGAGCATTCTCTGAGTAAGCTGGGAGCAACATTCATTTTAGTGAAGTTGTGTGATTGATATCTCTCTCTTTGTGTAGGCTCTGTTGGAAATATTTTGCTCTCTGTTGTAAGGGCTGGTTCTCCTTCTCTATGTATCCATTTGCTATGATTTTGGTGTCATTGGGTAGCTATTAGAGTCCTCTTAAGTTGACATAAGTTTGAGATTCATTCTCTGTATAATCTCTGAGAAAAGTTTGCTGGAGTGAAGTGAGGTCTCTGCTTGACTAGCAATTGTGAGCATTCAACTAGCTCATGTTGTAGACATTGTTTCTCTTTGTGTAAGCATCCATTTCAAGTGAAATTTGTTTTGTTGGAAAGCCCTTGGTGTCTACTACAGGTCTACAAAAGCTCACTGGAGTTCTCTGCATAAGCTCTGAGTAAGAGCATTTTTGGTGTGCAGAGGTCAAAGAAGGATACCTGTGGAGATCATTCGCGCTTCATCATTGCTTAGGGGTTGAGATACTTCCCCCATCAATGACGTTGCGTTCGACTAACACTGGAAAGGCTACTCCTGGTAGAAATGATATGATGATTCCAAAGATTTTAGCTAGGAGACAAAGGATATATGGCAAAGGTACATCGACAACCAATCCCTGTCTCCACATATAGCGGAGACAGCAAGCCCGGGCCAACATGGTGTAGCGTTTACCATTCATTCCCTGGGGCTTTTCCTAAGCTAAAGTGTCCTATTGGTGCTTTAGTTTCCTATTGGTGCTAAAGAAAACCTATTGGGAAACGGAAACGGTTGTTTCTAAAGAAAATGTTTCCCGTTCACTTTAGCTCCTATTTCCGGTAGTAATTTTGGGAACTATTGCTTGTACCGTGGGTTTGGCCGTTCTGGAACCATCAATGATTGGTGAACCAAAAAATCCATTTGCAACTCCCTTGGAAATATGTGTAGGTGTATGTGTATGTGTATGTGTATGTGTATGTGTATGTGTATGTGTACATGTATGTGAATGTGTACGTGTATGTGTATGTGTAATAGTATGTGTATGTGAATGTGTATATGTACGTGTATGTGTATGTGTATGTGTATGTGTATGTGTATGTGTATATGTATGTGTATGTGTATGTGTATGTGTATGTGTATGTGTATGTGTATGTGTATGTGTATGTGTATGTGTATGTGTATGTGTATGTGTATGTGTATGTGTATGTGTATGTGTATGTGTATGTGTATGTGTATGTGTATGTGTATGTGTATGTGTATGTGTATGTGTATGTGTATGTGTATGTGTATGTGTATGTGTATGTGTGTATGTCTACGTGTATGTGTATGTGCATGTGCATGTGTATGTGTATGTGTATGTGTATGTGTATGTGTATGTGTATGTGTATGTGTATGTGTATGTGTATGTGTATGTGTATGTGTATGTGTATGTGTATGTGTATGTGTATGTGTATGTGTATGTGTATGTGTATGTGTATGTGTATGTGTATGTGTATGTGTATGTGTATGTGTATGTGTATGTGTATGTGTATGTGTATGTGTATGTGTACATGTGTGTATGTGTATGTGTATGTGTATGTGTATGTGTATGTGTACGTGTATGTGTATGTGTATGTGTATGTGTATGTGTATGTGTATGTGTATGTGAATGTGTATATGAATGTGTATGTGTACATGTGTGTATGTGTATGTGTATGTGTATGTGTATGTTTATGTGTATGTGTATGTGTATGTGTATGTGTATGTGTATGTGTATGTGTATGTGTATGTGTATGTGTATGTGTATGTGTATGTGTATGTGTATGTGTATGTGTATGTGTATGTGTATGTGTATGTGTATGTGTATGTGTATGTGTATGTGTATGTGTATGTGTATGTGTATGTGTGTGTGTATGTGTATGTGTATGTGTTTGTGTATGTGTATGTGTATGTGTATGTGTGTGTGTATGTGTATGTGTATGTATATGTGTATGTGTATGTGTACATGTATGTGTACATGTGTGTATGTGTGTGTAGATGTGCATGTGGATGTGCATGTTTATGTGGATGTATATGGGTATGTCCATGTGTATGTGTATGTGTATGTGTATGTGTATGTGTATGTGTATGTGTATGTGTATGTGTATGTGTATGTGTATGTGTATGTGTATGTGTATGTGTATGTGTATGTGTATGTGTATGTGTATGTGTATGTGTATGTGTATGTGTATGTGTATGTGTATGTGTATGTGTATGTGTATGTGTATGTGTTGTTGGTGCATTTTACCCAAGCCTACATGCTTGATATATTTGATATTATCCTCTTTTGTAAGTCACATGAGTAGTCATGTGAACACCTCTTGTAAAAGAGTTCATTTTTATCTCTTGTGAGATGGATTTCCATCAACAATTGACAAATTGGATCGAAACAACTACCCGGCATGGTCTCTAAGGATGGAAGCTTACCTTCAAGGGAGGAATCTATATGGATTCATATCCGGAGATGAAGCAATGCCAACCATGAGGAACAAAGGGCAACCATCACATGAAGAAGTGGAAGGACTTTCGAATTGGTGTTCAAAGGATGCACTCGCAAGGTCCTATATTCTAAACTCAATCTCTGATTTTCTTTTACCTCATGTCAAGGGATGCAAGACATCAAGAGAGACCTGGAATGCACTTGCTTCTTTCTTCTCTTCCAACACTCGAGCAAGGAAGAACCAATTGTGGATGGAGTTCACAACAATGAAGAAAAGCCCGAAGCAAAATGTGACTGATTATGTCACAAAGATGAAGGAGATTTCACCGACCAACTTGGAAGCATTGGAGAGGTAATTGAAGAGGAGCGTATCATAAGACAAATCATGAATGGAATCAAAGCAGACGACAAGTGGGAGTCATTCACAACAGCCATGGATTTATACATGGATATGCATGTACCCGACCTCAACACACTCATGGGCCAACTCTTCACTCATGAAGCAAAGATTAGCAAAGGTGGTGAGTCCTCAAGAGGTAATCAAACTTCTGCCTTATATTCTGATAAAGCTAAGGTCAAGGACAAGTCAAAGAATAGGAAGAATGAAGACGAAGGAAGCTCTTTCCAAGCAAACTTTGCAGGTAGAGGAAGAGCTAGAGGAAGAGGCAGAGGTGGAAAGCAAGGCAGGGGGAGATTCGAATCGTCTCAACCTTGCAACATTTGTGGCTTATCTAACCATACTACTGAAGAATGTTTCAGGAACCCGAGGAACTCAAGAGGAAGAGGATTCAATAGAGGTGGCTATGGATCAAATAGAGGTAGATACAATGGAGGCTACAACAACAACAACTACTACAACAACAATTACAACAACAACAACAACTATCAAAGTGGCCATAGAGGAAGAAGAGATTACAATAACTATGCAGAGGACCAAAGTCAAGAAGATTCATTATTGATTATGAATCTATCAGCGAAGAAGGGTAAGGATGATGATCACATATTTTACATTGATTCGGGATGCTCGAACCATGTAGCAGGAAATGTGGCTTTACTTTCTGATTTGGAAGATCCTCATAACAAGCATGAAGTGCAGACAGGAGATGATACAAAGCACTCAGTGGAGAAGATAGGTAATGGGAAGACATCAGATGGGAATATGAACCTCTTAAGCAAAGTCTTGTATGTCCCTACAATTACCAAAAATTTAATAAGTGTTGGACTGATTGTTGAAAAAGGATTGCAGGTTAGATTCAATCGATTTGGAGCATATGTTGAAGACCCAAGGCAAGGCTTTCGAAGGATTGCCAAAGGAGAAAAGACAGGAAGGCTTTTCACTTTTGAAGTGGAAGATACAAAGAACATAGCTTTGTTTAGCTATGGATCTCAAACTCTAACAGAGTTGGAGATATGGCACAAAAGGCTTGCTCACATTGGTGAGAGGACACTCAAACAGATTTGCAGGGACCAAAGTGTACTTGGTTTGCCTAATATCACAAGGCAACACATGATTTATAAGTGTGAAGCTTGTCAACTCGGCAAGGCTCATAGACAACCTTTCAATAAGAAAGGATATATGTATCAAAATCCTTTGGATCTAGTGCACACAAATGTGTGGGGTCCAAGTAAGGAGCCATCTATATCAGGCTCAAGATATTATGTGTCTTTCATAGATGACTGTAGCAGGTCGACCATTCTGTTTTTCATGAAGCACAAGGATGAAGTGTTTAATTGCTTTAAGAAGTATATTGCTCTTGTTGAAAACCAAACAGGTAGGACTTTAAAAAGACTCAGATCAGATGGTGGAGGAGAATACTTCTCTTCTGAATTTGATGCCTTCTTGCATGAAAGAGGCATTAAAAGGGAAGTCACTACAAGGTATACACCCAAACTCAATGGTGTAGCAGAGAGGAGGAACAAAGCTATTGTTGAAGCTGCAAGGTCCATGCTCAACGAAAAGGGATTGCCAAACTACCTATGGGCAGAGGCTGTGTCTATAGCCACATATCTCATAAATAGACTTCCATCTAAGTCACTAGATGGAACCACTCCATATGAAGTGTGGAATGGAAGAAGACCTAGTCTAGAGCATTGCAAAATCTTTGGATGCTTAGCCTATGCTCACATTCCTTCTCAAGTAAGAGGGAAATTGGATCCCAAGGCAGAGAAGTGTGTATTCATTGGTTATGATCAAAACCAAAAAGGATATAGATTGTACAATCCAACCAATAAAGGATTTTCTGTTAGTAGAGATGTAATTTTTGCTGAAAACAAATCATGGTTTGATGATGACAGGAAAGTGAAGCTGCCATATGACTTGGATGAAGATTTTCCATAATTTCAACCAAAGGAGCCAAAGCAGATTGAAGAAAGTGATTCGGAGATTGACCTAGAAGACTTGGAAAGACTAAAGCTATGGAAGAACAAAGGTAAAGCAAAGATGCAGGATGCTACATATGGACCCGAGAGCTCACATCAACCACTTAGAAGGTCTTCGAGGGAGAAGAAGAAACCAGAGAGGTTTGGTTATGATACTTCTTTGGTCACAAAGCACTCAATCTACATTGCAAAGGATTCAACCAATGAAGAACCTACCACATTCGAAGAAGCACAAAGCAAGAAAGCTTGGAGAGATGCAATGGATGAAGAAATGGAAGCCTTGAAGGAGAATGACACTTGGGAGCTTGTACCTAACAAGCCATCTATGAAGATAATCGGATCTCGATGGATATACAAAATCAAGAGGAATCCAGATGGAAGTATAAATAGACACAAAGCAAGGTTAGTTGCTAAAGGGTTTGCTCAAACCCATGGTATTGATTATGAGGAGACTTTCTCTCCTGTTGCAAAAATGCCTACAATTAGGGTTCTCATTAGTCTTGCTGCATCTAGAAATTGGAATCACGAATTTTGGAGCTGAGGGAATATCTCCTAACTTTGGGGATCACTTTTAGGTGGAGCCATGGAGCAAGAAGGAAGAGGCGATTAGCAAGCCTTGTACGTGACCACTTCATGTCATTTTGTAGATATTGAAGAGCTTACTCCATAGCTCTATCATTCTACTCCCATTGTGCAAAGATTCATTGCCAATGTGGTTGTAATCATATGTGAATCTATACATTTATCATCATCTACTTCTCTGTTTTGTTCTCTATTATACTCACTCAGAGCAGTAACTTCAGAAGGTCATATCTCGCGTTTTACTGAACCGTTTTCAGTGATTTAAGTTGCGTTGGATAGCTCATCCTATCTACTTTGTGTATATAAATTTTCATAGTCATTGGATTAATACTTTTGGAGATATCTGCATTTTACTGCTTACTAGTCTATCTCTGCAGAGCCCCGAGAATTGTGGGGAGGTTCCAGAAATTGTTGAAACTTGTTCTCAGTGCTCAGTCCATCATTTGAAGTGTTTTAACTTGGATTGGGAATCTTGCTAAGTCTATTTGATATGCCCAAAAGGAATTTTTCTAATTCCTACCAGGTTGAGAGCACTGTTCATTTTTTCCAGCAGGTGTATGTCCAAAAATAGCAAGTTTTGGGAGCTAGTCATTTCGCAACTAGTCTGTCTTGACTTAAACTTTTGGGATAAATGTTCCAAAGTACTTGGCTGATATTTTGGTGGATTTAGGAAGCTCAAAGGGTCTACTAATCAACTCTGAAGTCTCAGTTGGCTGGTGTGAAGCTGGTTGTAGCAGCACCTACTCATCTTTGGATTGCATCCACCATCTCTCTTCACATGTGTATGTGTATGTGTATGTGTATGTGTATGCGTATGGGTATGCATATGTGTATGCGTATGCGTATGTGTATGTGTATGTGTATGTGTATGTGTATGTGTATGTGTATGTGTATGTGTATGTGTATGTGTATGTGTATGTGTAAGTGTATGTGTATGTGTATGTGTATGTGTATGTGTATGTGTATGTGTATGTGTATGTGTATGTGTATGTGTATGTGTATGTGTATGTGTATGTGTATGTGTATGTGTATGTGTATGTGTATATGTATGCATATGCGAATGCAAATGTGAATGTGTATATGTATGCATATGTGTATGTGTATGTGTATGTGTATGTGTATGTGTATGTGTATGTGTATGTGTATGTGTATGTGTATGTGTATGTGTATGTATGTGTGTATGTGTATGTGTATGTGTGTGTATGTGTTTTTCAGTTTGTGTATGTGTATGTATATGTGTATGTGTATGTGTATGTCTATGTGTATTTATATGTGTATGTGTATGTGTATGTGTATGTGTATGTGTATGTGTGTGTGT
Organism: Ceratopteris richardii; assembly: GCA_020310875.1. Taxonomy (NCBI): domain Eukaryota; kingdom Viridiplantae; phylum Streptophyta; class Polypodiopsida; order Polypodiales; family Pteridaceae; genus Ceratopteris; species Ceratopteris richardii. The sequence continues at coordinate 159,530,312 of CM035428.1, read as the reverse complement.
ATGTGTATGTGTATGTGTGTGTATTTGTATGTGTATGTGTCTCTATATGTGTATGTGTATGTGTATGTGTGTGTATGTGTTTGTGTATGTGTATGTGTATGTGTATGTGTATGTGTAGGTGTATGTGTATGTATATGTGTATGTGTACGTGTATGTGTACATGGATGTGTGTTGGGGGATTCTTGGACAAGAAGGGATTTGAGTGTTTGTCGGAGAAAAGGGAAAGACAAGAAGAAAGATACACACTGGAAGCCTCTGTCAATTGATTATGAGAAGACAAATACAATGGTGATGCACAATACAATCCAATGCTTCTGTGAAAAATCCCACAGAGTGCTCAATCACAAAGTACCAAATACCCAAGGGTCTTGTTGCTACCGGCCTTCTCTGCACCAGACCTCCACCTTCTCCAAGCATGCACTGGTGCACACGCTGCACCAAGCTTCCAATAAGGGGGAGGGATGGACACCTTCTGTCAGCATGCGCAGCTTCAATGAGACGTTGGGATCCTTGGGGTGACTAGCTTAGCACTTCTTTGCACACTTCTTAGTCGCTCTTCATGCACACCTTGCACTTCAATTCTCTGTGTCGCACACTGTGTGTCTCTTGGAGTTCTCTCTCTCTTGCTTAGCTTAGAATATGCTCACCTTGCTTAATCCTCCAAGAATAGTCCTTGCCTTGATTTGAGTGTCAATTCACGTACGCTCTTAACTGCAAGAGTATCTTGGTGCTCACTTTGATGTCCCAAGATTGTCTCCAAAAGTGGGCAGCCAATGAATCCCTGATTTGTCCTGTAGTGACTTTAGACTAAAACAAAAATTTTAATTGGGGGCCATAATTTCACTTCTGCTTACACTGTCGCTTCACATACCTTTACATTTTGCCTTTTAATTCTTCAATTGTGCACCTAAGACAGGGTTCACCTAAACCTTCCTAAACACTTAAAAAACACTTTGAACCTTAGAGAAATTACAGAAATACCTCTACAACCTGCAACCCACTTTCTGCAATTTTACCCTCTACGAACAATTAATTGTGCACTACCTGTGCACCTTGACACTTGCACTTCGAACACTTTGACTTTGCCCATGTTGACTTTGACCTTGACCTTGTTGACTTTGATTGGTTTGACTTTGACCTTTTGACTTTGATTATGGTTGACTTTGACTCTAATTGACTTTGACCATTATGACTGTTATGGGCTCAACAATTTCCCACCACCTAATGGGCTCTCCGTCCCAGAGAGCTATAGCCAAAACTCTGAGCAGATATGACACCATGAATCTTGTGCTCCAAAATCTTCAAGAGGACACCTGAGCAGCTACTAAGTCCACCAAAAGTAGGAGAGAACAAGCACCAGAGAAGAACCCAAAAGTGGAATTTATGCATGGAAAAGCAAAGGAAGGCAATGGGAGGGTAGAAGGGAGGGGGAAAGGAGGGCTGAGGGGGCTGAGATGGATAGGGCAGGGAGGTGTAAGGATGGGGTTGGGCAGAAGGTTAAAGGGAGGGTGAGGGAGTATGATTATGGGGTCTGGAGAGGGCCGAAATGATCAAACAGTAGAGCTATAGAGGGTGCATATGGGAAATTGTGAAACATAAGGTAAAACAAAGTGAGAATAGACCATTTGGACCAAGTGGAGAAATAAAAACATGTGATAAATGTGTTCAAAACATGTGGTTTTTTATCACAAGTCAGAGAAAAGGTGGGATTTGGGAAAAATTAAGGCAAAGAATGAATCTAGAGGTGCCAAAATACATGAAAATGACCCCAATTTGAAAAACGTGGCCATCCGAGGCACAATCCAGAGCCAAAGGTTTGAACCATGAAAGAGAAAAAATATATATTTTTTATTATTTACAAATAAAAAAGAAAATTTTTTCTCCTTTTTTTTATTTTTCTATTTTTTGAATACGCATAAAATAAATAAATACAAATAAACAAAAAAATAAAAATAAATAAATAAATAAATAAAAGAATAAAAGAATAAAATATAAAATAAAAAAATAAAAAAATAAAAAAATAAAAAAATAAAAAAATAAAAAAATAAAAAATAAAAAAATAAAAAAATAAAAAAATAAAAAAATAAAAAAATAAAAAATAAAAAAATAAAAAAATACAAATTAATTAATATATATATATATATATATATATATATATATATATATATATATATATATATATATATATATATATATATATATATATATATATATATATATATATATATATATATATATATATATATATATATATATATATACAAGTGGGGGAGGGTAGGGGGTAAGAGAGAGAGAGAGAGAGAGAGAGAGAGAGAGAGAGAGAGAGAGAGAAAGAGAGGTTTTTTTTTCATGATTTTTTTTCTTGAAAAAAATCCATAGGGCCCCTTGTTTTTTTGAAAATATCCAAAATGGAAGAAAAATCCTGAAAAATCCAAAAAAAAGAAAAAAAAATCAAAAAAATATTAAAAAATTCTAAGAAAATTCCCTACAGGTCAAGGTCAATTTTCTCACTCAAAACCACAGAGAGCTTCCTTTATTCCTCCAATTTGGAAAAGAAAATGACATTTGAAAAGGATGAAAAATGCTAGAAAAATTCTAAAAATGCTTGAAAAATTCCCAAAAATTCCCAAACATGTCCAAAAATTGTACTTATGCAAAAATGACATGAGAAGGCTATGTACGACCTGGACAAATTTTGCAGGTTCTAGGTGATCCATAAATCTTCACTTGTGTTGATGATAGGCCTTGAGCCTTTATATGTTGACTAAGAGAAACTCGTCCATAATCTCCAATTGTACTACACTTCATTTGTTTTGTCTTCTTGTTGGGCACACTGATCATCTGATAGGGTCACCTAAATCCTTCAGTAAAATATTATCTCCTCCATACTACATCTTTTGTATCTTTTTTTTGGCAACTTTATGACTTAATCTGCAAAATTTCATTTTCACTATTCCAGCTTCTTCATCAAATGGAACCCTCTACTTCCAAAGACTTGCAGGTACTCCTTCCACATTCTTGTAAAGCCCTACACTTACTATCATAAAAATTGACATAACTGATGATATCCATACCAGTATCCATAACAAATTAGCCCTTGACATAGGATTTGAAGTAGCTTCATCACTGCTGCACTTAAAGGCTTTTCTTTTCTTCTCTCTTCTATGGACTTTGACTGAGACTGTCTCACTCGAGTCAGTAACCTGAATGATGTCCTCTTTTTCTTCATATGCTTCCTCTCTACTTGAGTTTGGAAAAATTCCATAGCAGGAATATGGTTCTTCTGCATGGAGCCAAGCCAACATATTTTCATCTTCATATAAATTTGCTCCTTCAAATAGATCTGCTTCTGGGTTGTCCAACAATTCTTCTTCCATACAAATACCAATTGTTTGCATCAAGCTGGTGTGTCTTTGATTGTCTAATCCTTCTTCTAAAAATATCTGCTGAACTCTTTTACTCACATTGTGTCCTTACCCTAGTCATGTAGTACATTGGCATGCCTTAACCAAGGTCTCCCAATTAACACAGGGAAACTCCCTTCTACCTGTGGTAGCCTTAAAACAACAAAATCCAAGTTAAAGATGGTACCTTGTATCTTGTGTGGGACTCCAGGGACCACTCCCATAGGCTTTACTATGCTTTGGTCTACCAGTGTTACAGTGAAGTTTGTAGGTCTTGAAGGGTGTAGTCCAATCCTTTTCATGGTATGTTCAGGCATCAAGTTAATGCCAAAACCACCATCCACAATAACTCGTTGAAACTCATGACCTTTGATAGAGACTGTTAGTCGAGGGCTCTTATAATCTGTGAGGGGTGCTTCCCCTACAATTCTATCTTTATGCATAACAGTAGCCTTTGTCACTAAACTTGTTGTGGACACCTCATCAATTATCTGCAAGAGTTCTAACCTGAATTTCCCATCCATCTTTATTAAATAAAAAATACTAACCTCCTTTTTCATGGACTTGAGTAGTCTAGAAGCTTCTGATTCCTTAAGAGCATGGGCTCCAAATGACTTATCAAACTCCTCATGAGCCTTGTTGAATGCATGTCCAATGGCATCGCTAGTACCTATGAGATTTCCTTTTTGCCTTGTGTATGTACATGTGGTGGCTTTGTCTTCAGATGTCTCTTTATCTCTTTTCAATCCATTAATCCTTGATTCTTGACCTATTTCCACTTGAGCCTTCCCCTTGCTTCTTGTCTGCAGTATAAAAGATTCAATTTCTTCTAACTACACCACCCTGGTAGATGGAGACGACACATTGACTTGATCTACCATTTCTTCTTTGCACACAGAAATCATTTGAATGTGGGGCCCAAATGAAGATGCTTGGTTCTTAGGACAACAATTAGTATCGTGGTCTCTCGCCTCTGGGGAGTTCCTACAAGGAGGGGCATTTTTTGGGAGATTGCACCTACTTTGATAGTGCCCACATTCTCTACATCTAAACAAATAATTGGCCTCCTAGGCCCATTTCCAAAGTTATCCCTCTATCTAGGGTTGTAATGTATACCTTGATTAGGTGCAGCCGCCATCACATTTGCTGGTGGTAGGGGTCCTCCTTGTGTCCAATATGTTGTTGTAGGCATTCCTCTTGATTGGCATTCCTGGGCCTCATGACCAACTTTCTTGCATAGTTGGTAAGTTACACTTAACAGAGGACATTCACTTACTACATGACCTTGCTTGCTACACATGGTACACCATAGTCCACTTTTGATACCACCCCCTTTGAGTTCTTGCAACTCCTGTCGAAGCTGAGCCAGCTCTTTTGCTTGGGCTTCCTCTTCCTTTTGTAGCTTCAATGCCTCAATCTCCCTCCTCAACTAAGTAACAAAATTCTCCTCCTCTTTGTGGGGCTTATTCCTTTTTAAGCCCTCAAGCTCCTTTCTTAACTGGATTATTGGATCCTCCATTTTTGTAGAGTAGGATAGTTAAGAAGAAATTGATCCATATTGTTACCTTATCTGTTCTAGTCATGTAGCTGTATTGATGAACTCCTCTATGGAGGCTATTGACAAACCTAATTCCTTGATTTTACATTTTGTGGTTACTGGAAGTGGCTTAACTAACAAATTCTTAATAAAGAAATCATGTGGAGGATCTGGCAACTTAGCCATTAGTGCCTTGGCCCTAGTTACAAAATCTGGAAAGTTTTCACCTAGAACCAGTCTCAAGTTTTCTAATTCCTCTATGATGATCTCTGTAGTATTTCCATGTTGAAATTGAGTTTTGAATGCATCTTTCATTAAGTCCCAAGTGGTGAAATGGTTCTCAGCAAACTAGTTGAACCATTTATCTGCTAACCCTTCTAATGTGGCAGGGAAGAGTATCAAAAAGGCATCCTCTCTTCCCATCAAGCCTCTTGTTTTGCATAGTGCTAAAAACCTCTTAATATGCTCATCTCGATCTTCCTAAGCTAAGCCTTTGAAAGAAGGAAATTTTATATTTAATCTTTATAGTAGGGTTTCCAAATCTACCTGACCTGCCATGCTCATGAGGTTGATGAAAGTGGACTGGAGGATCTTCTAATAGCCTTCCTTCTTGTAGCTTTGTAGGTGACCCTCAATGTTTGAGACCGGGTTGCGGTCACGAGCAGTGTTCATAGTCTTCTTAGGCTAAGAGAATTAATAAGAAAATTTACCTCTTAACCCAATGAAGTAGCACTGTAGCACTATCAGCACTTGACCTCTTCTACACTTTGTTGTCTTCTACTATGCTAAAATCTCCTTGGAGCCCCACCAGGCATGCCAAATTTTGTTGGGGGATTCTTGGACAAGAAGGGATTTGAGTGTTTGTAGGAGAAAAGGGAAAGACAAGAAGAAAGATACACACTAGAAGCCTCTATCGATTGATTATAAAAAGACAAACACAATGGTGATGCACAATACAATCCAATGCTTCTGTGCAAAATCCCACAAAGTGCTCAATCACAAAATACCAAATACCCAAGGGTCTTGTTGCTACCGGCCTTCTCTGCACGAGACCTCCACCTTCTCCAAGCCTGCACTTGTGCACACCTTGCACCAAGCTTCCAATAAGGAGGACGGATGGACACCTTCTGCCGGCATGCACACAACTTCAATGAGACCTTGGGATCCTTGGGGTGACTAGCTAAGCACTTCTCTGCACACTTCTTAGTCACTCTTCATGCACACCTTGCACTTCACTTCTCTGTGTCGCACAATGTGTGTGTCTCTTACACTTCTCTCTCTTGCCTAGCTTAGACTATGCTCACCTTGCTTAACCCTCCAAGAATAGTCCTTGCCTTGATTTGAGTGTCGATTCACATATGCTCCAAATTGCAACAGTATCTTGGTGCTCACTTTGATGTCCCAAGATTGTCTCCAAAAGTGGGCAGCCAACGAATCCCATTTTTGTCCTGTAGTGGCTTTAGACTAAAACAAAAAATTTAATTGGGGGCCATACTTCCACTTCTGGGTATGCTTCCACTTCACATTTTGCCTTTTAATTCTTCAATTGTGCACCTAAGAGAAGGTTCACCCGAACCTTCCAAAACACTTTGAACCTTAGAGAAATTATAGAAATACCTCTAGAACCTGCAACCCACTCTCAACAATTTTACCCTCTGTGAACAATTAATTGTGCACTACCTGTGCACCTTGACACCTCAACTTCAAACACTTTGACTTTGTGCATGTTGATTGTGACCTTGACCTTGTTGATTTTGACCAATTCCACTTTGACCTTTTGATTTTGACTATGGTTGACTTTGACTGTAGTTGACTTTGACCATTATGACTTTTATGGGCTCAACAATGTGTATGTGTATGTGTATGTGGATGTGCATGTGTGTATGTGTATGTGTACGTGTATGTGTACATGTGTGTATGTGTATGTGCATGTGGATGTGCATGTTTATGTGGATGTATATGTGTATGTGTATGTGTATGTGTATGTGGATTTGTATGTGTATGTGTATGTGTATGTGTATGTGTGTGTATGTGTATGTGTATGTGTATGTGTATGTGTATGTGTATGTGTATGTGTATGTGTATGTGTATGTGTATGTGTATGTGTATGTGTATGTGTATGTGTATGTGTATGTGTATGTGTATGTGTATGTGTATGTGTATGTGTATGTGTATGTGTATGTGTATGTGTATGTGTATGTGTATGTGTATGTGTATGTGTATGTGTATGTGTATGTGTATGTGTATGTGTATGTGTATGTGTATGTGTATGTGTATGTGTATGTGTATGTGTATGTGTATGTGTATGTGTATGTGTATGTGTATGTGTATGTGTATGTGTATGTGTATGTGTATGTGTATGTGTATGTGTATGTGTATGTGTATGTGTATGTGTATGTGTATGTGTATGTGTATGTGTATGTGTATGTGTATGTGTATGTGTATGTGTATGTGTATGTGTATGTGTATGTGTATGTGTATGTGTATGTGTATGTGTATGTGTATGTGTATGTGTATGTGTATGTGTATGTGTATGTTGTTGGCATACAAAGCAATAAAGGAGTCATGCACAATACGGCAACAAGGCCAGATCATTTTTTCCCATAGATTATGTACAACCCAAGTGATTTTAATCACTACACAAACATTGTAAATCCCGTTTTTGGTAGATTAGACTCCATTTTGTGCAAGCCGAGGAGTCCTCGAGCTTGAGGAGTATTAGAAGTACCATCGTACCAAATTTCATAATTTTTAGACTTCGTTTGAGCCCTCAAATAAGCCCTGGAACCTAATTTTTAACTAGGCCGGACACTAGGTCTGGATAGGGCCAAAAGCTAGTCAAAAACTATAAAAAGAGCTAGAGAGCTCATTTTTGAGGTTAGATTGTAATTGAAACAAACTTGTAAGAGCTTTTGAAAGTAATCTAAAGAACTCCATTGATTCTCTCTCTTTGTCTTGCCGTGTGTGCGCGTGTGTGTGTATGTGTGTGCATGCTTGTGTGCTTCTCACTCACGCACTTGTGCCGCTACTTGCTCGAGGTCTTCATACCATCCTCACGTCTTCCCGGATTGACATTAAAGGAGGTGCTACTCATCATTGAGCTACACCAAATTTTGGCGCCGTTGCCGGGGATCGAGCTTTGAGGACGAGCGTGTGATGGTAAGACGTAGAGTTGACGCGTTGGAGTTGTAGGTATTTTCTTCACTCTCATCGATTTTCTTTTACTTTCTTCACCATCATCATCATCACCATCTCCCACGTCCATCTCCATCATCGCGAAAATTTCAGTTTTTTGACTATATCCCCACCTCCACCTCATTCCCCTCATTTCACTTGTGAGAGAGAGCGAGAGAGCGAACTTGCATGTGCTGTTTTTGCATGTTTTCTGAGCTATTTTGCAGGTTTTTTGCTGTACCATCATCCCCAGCAGTGTGCGCAGGTACGACAGGCTCTGCACAGGTCCCGGGACGACAGCCTCTGTCTATCGCGACAGACAGAAAATCTTAACATTTTGTGAATGCATGATTACCACTGTAACCTACACCTTGTGGGCACTCTAGATCACTAGAAGTTTTTCAAAAATTTGCATTTTTTCAGTCTATCGCGACAGACACTGTCTATCACGACAGACACCGTCTATCGCGACAGACAGAAATCCACGATAGACACTGTCTATCGCGACAGACACCGTCTATCGCGACAGACAGAAATCCACGATAGACACCGTCTATCGCGACAGACACCGTCTATCGCGACAGACAGAAATCCACGATAGACACCGTCTATCGCGACAGACACCGTCTATCGCGACAGACAGAAATCCACGATAGACACCGTCTATCGCGACAGACCGAATTTCACGACAGATAGCGTCTATCGCGACAGACACCGTCTATCGCGACAGACAGAAATCCGCGACAGACACCGTCTATCGCGACAGACACCGTCTATCGCGACAGACAGAAATCCACGATAGACACTGTCTATCGCGACAGACACCGTCTATCGCGACAGACAGAAATCCACGATAGACACCGTCTATCGCGACAGACACCGTCTATCGCGACAGACAGAAATCCACGATAGACACCGTCTATCGCGACAGACACCGTCTATCGCGACAGACAGAAATCCACGATAGACACCGTCTATCGCGACAGACCGAATTTCACGACAGATAGCGTCTATCGCGACAGACAGAAATCCGCGACAGATACCGTCTATCGCGACAGACACCGTCTATCGCGACAGACAGCCCCCACGATAGATTGTGTCTATCGCGACAGACACCGTCTATCGCGATAGACAGGCATTTTCGGCAAAAAAATTAAGGAGTGAATTTTTGGAAATTTAGGCTAAATTTTGGGCATATTTGCACTTTCATGTACTCATCTACTTACAAAGGCCTTAGAAGATGCATTAAAACCCCCGAAAGGTTCTGTTTGTCTAGTTAACCCTCTAAACCCTGAACGGTCATAACTTTTTCATACAAAATCCATTTTCTGAGCTCTAGGGCTTGTCAGAAAGCTCGTGACATATACTACACGCCCTCAACTGTTTTTTATAAGAATAACGCGTTGATTTTCAGTTAGGATATTTGGAAGTTTACACACTGAGGGGCAGGAACACCAAGGGAGCTCTAGAGTAAATTTCTAACAATGCAAAAGGGGGAACAAGGGTCATTAAAAAAGTGTCTGAAATAAATTGTCTGTCAATTGAAAGGTCTACTTGGAGCTAATCTTGGGATTTATGCAGGCCTATTGAGAAGCAATTGAGAGTATCCAAGCAAGGGTGTGGCACACGCTTGAGAATCAACTTCTCGAGCACTAAAGAGCAAGGTTCGGCAACAAAGGTCGGAATATTCTCAACTCCTCTTCAATTCCTAGCCTAGGCTAAGAGCGATTAGAAGTAGGAGTAAGTCAGGGCGACGATAGGCCACTATCAAGTTGAAGACTACCTAAAAACTCAAGTTCAAGCTAAAAACTTAATACTGTCGACAATATAAAGGAAAGAACCTAACGTGGAACGATCAACCGGAAAGTACGAAGAACATTCAAGTATTCCTGACGACGTAATTGCAGACAAGACTTTAAACACGAGGAATAACTAAAAAGAATCAAGTGACTGGTACCACTTGATCGGCAACGAGGTTGTACTCTGGGCAAAAATTTGGGCTAATCAGTTAGGCATATGAACCTTAGATCAGGACGACACCTAGTAAGAGAGAGACAAAGCCTTAGGTCTTCAGAGGCTAGCGTCAACCACACTGCTAGGTCCTGGGCCCAGCAGTTGAGCCACCACTCGAACTACCCTCGCTCTGAGACCAGTGAGTCAGAGATGTCTCAAGGCATGGACAAACCTACGGGAAGTTCAGGAGTGCCCTACTTGTACAGGGTAGAAGGCCCTTACAAAACACAGTTGGAGTACCTGAGGACCAACCGATTAGGTGCTAGCATCTATGAGGACGGCCTAGGAAGATCTGTGGTCCAGATTAAAAACCCTGATCAATCCATTGGACTAGAACACCCAGCTGTCAAGTTTGAAAATGGTGCATACCTGGACAAGGAAGGAACCATATACGTAGTCACCAGTCATCCCGATAGGACAGATGAATTTGGAAATGTAATCTCAGAAGCGGACTTAGGTGACTTGGAACAAGGAAACATGGGAGTGGAACCTAGAACCCCTCGAGGTAAATCAGTTCTCACTAGGATTATCACGCCTGAGTGGGTCCCCCAAGATAACAAGTGCATAGATTTGCTTCTCAATCGAGAAACGGACGAAGCCTTTTGGAGGTATAAACCGGATCACCCAATTGATATAGGAACAATCATGATCTATGAGTTTAAGGATCCGGATAGCCCAGGCAGAGTGACCTACCTAGATCATGCTTCAGAACGGATCTTTGTGGTGACAGAAAATGATAGGCATGCTTACACTTGGAAGGGTGAATTTATTTTCCCCCAACCAAGATCAAATGTATCCTATGGTCACCCTGGGGCTGGAACTTCCCAAGCTCATGGTACGCAAAGAGACAGAAGTAGAGATAGACCAGAAGTAAGTTTTGCCAACCCAGTGGGCAGAGAAAGAACGAGAACAGAGACGAATAGGGTAGAACCTGAGATGCATAGAGCCCACAGGAACCAAAGAAATGTAGATGGATTCCCTCTGCCGAGACCTAGGGAGCACACAAGAACTTTGAGACCCACCCAGCTAGTTAAGTCCATGAAGAATTACTTTGACGGCACAGGAGATCCCTATGATCATGTGGCGGAATTCAAGCAAGTCTTGAGAGCTGAACAAGTTGAGGATCTATTCACGCAGTACAATGCCTTCGGTCTAACCTTGAGGAATACGGCACTTACATGGTTTCAGCCATTAGATGAGCGCCAGTTCAGGAGCATAGACCAACTCCTAGAAGCATTTATTATTGAGTTCTCCAAGAGTGGCATAAGGCACAACACCTCCTCACTGATTCACAGCTTCAAACAAACCCCTCAAGAGACTGTGAGACTTGCAGGAAGAAGATTTAGACAATATCTTGAAAGGTGCCCTATTTCGGAGCTACCCACATCTGCTAAACAAGTAGCATTATTCCTTGACGGATTGTTGAGTCCAAAATTGAGATCCTATGTGTATCTGAAAGACCCTAGGACTATAGAAGAGTGTGTACGAATGTGCATCGACATTGAAGATAACCTAGGAGAAGAACTAGAGCTTTCCAAAATCTACAAAGATTCAGATGGTGCATCTAGTCACTCTTCCACACAATCCACATCAATTGAGGAACTCGCAGAGAAAGTGGCCCAGAAATTAGGAGTAACTAGCAAACAAATCCCAAGGTTTGCCCCTGTGAAAAGGTGCTATACATGCGGTGGTGACCATATGGCGAACGTCTGTCCCATTATGGCTCAACCCCAAGTAAACCCTAGTAGCCAGTACTGCACCATAGAACGGAGATACACCAATCACACCGCACAAGACTACCCATACAACAAGCAGGCAGTTAGGCAACCCTATCCGCAACCCTACCAACAAGGCAGATACCAGAACCAAAATCCACCACCACCATATGCTAGACCCCAACAAACCTACCAACCACAGTATCAGGCCCAACAAAGGCCTCAGCCTGTGCTAGCACAACAACCCCCTGCCCCAGCTAATGTGATTCCGGTAAAGTATACTGCTGCAGAAGAGAACCTGAATAGAGCTATAGTCCCTGTAACATCCTTGATCTCTGAAAATGACCCAAGTGACCATAGCTTTGATTCTACCCATGTGGATAGCCCCCAGGCTTACTACATGCAGTCCCCAGAACATGGAGAGTCCTACTATGGTGAAGAGCCGAACGAACCTAGTTGGGAGTCAGATTACACGAACGTCATGTATACAAACCCCAATCCTAGGCCTCAATCTAGGCAAGTCAGACCTCCATTCCCAAGAGGGTCGTGCTACAGATGCCAAGGTGATCACCTCATTCGTGATTGCCCCTTACCTCCGCCTACACAAACTCAGTCCGTGACTATCCAAGGCTTCTGCCAAGATTGCGGAAAAGAGCATCTCTTACGAGATTGCCCAAAGAACCCCAATAGCATGCCAAAAATCACCCCTATCAACGTTGTTGGGTTAGTGGTAGACTCCTCAGGAAGCGTCACTTCCACTGCACCAGTGCAGGTAGTCACTAGGGCTCAGGCATTGCAGCAAAACCAAGCGGTAGGCCAGGAAAAGAGCCTAGATGCTAGCGATACTGAGAGCCAAAATAAAAAGAGAACAAGAGCTTGGAAAGATAGCCGCGAACGCATGAAAAGGCAATGGGCAAAGAAGATGAGTGAACTTGAGGAAAGTCTACGAGAAACCAAGGCCAAAATCATAGAGATCACGTCTCAACCGCACTCTCACACATTCCCACCGCTACCATCCCCATCACCCTCCATCCCTTCACCCTCTAAGACAGCCCACGCAACCCACCCACCACCCCAAACAGGATCAGTATTAGCTGATCCCACTCCCGAAGACATAGACATGATGCTTAAGGCATATCAGGCCAGAATCCAAGAAGGGCCAAACGTCACGGATCATGACAAGTGCTATCCTAGAGCTGACCTAGAGATAGAAAGAACAAAACTATGCGCGAAAATGGTCGCATTGGCTCAGACTATGTTTGAAGCCAGTCGCCTTTTCAATTACTCAGGCTCAGCCAAAACGCAATTACACTTGGATGGATTCCTAGAGAAGTTAGAGAGGATAATTGCAAGATCTGACAAGGAAGAAAAAAATCAAGACCAAGAAAAAGCAAGCAAAAACAGGAATCATTCCCAATCAGAAGTGTATGTGGCCAAGGCCCCTAAACCGGACAACTTCCCCTCCTTAGAAAGAATAGAGAGGCCAATAGCACAGCCCGAAAAGGAACCTACCCCTCAAAGAAAGGAAAGGGCAAGAGAACGGGTGAGCCAGCCTCTTCAGGAAGCCCGTGGGCCTCCTCAAGAAGCTTATCTTCCCCCCCAGAAGGCAGATGAGCCTCCCTCGAAAGCTCAAGTACCTCCACAGGTTGCCTCCATTCCTTCTCAGGGGATGTGTGAGCCTGTTCGGAAAAGTAATAGAATAAGTAATCCTCCCCAAGAAGCTTGTGCTCCAGCCATTTGCGAGAACGAGGAGAGAATCAACAATAGAATCAGCCCTCCTTCACAGGTTGCTTATGCGCCCAATTCTACGGAGCCAGACACTTCTTCTTCTATGAATCGGTTTGCACCAGACTTCCTACGAGAGATTCAAGAAGACAAATGGGATAACGAAAGCGAGGTCGCCCCTCCTTTTGAACTTGTGGACGATGCACACGACCAATTCCCACAAGACATCCCATCTATTTACGGGGAGCATGAGAGTGTTCAGTCTCACGAGAGATTAGACTTTGAGTCGAATTCCATACAAGAGCTACCCCACTTCACAGGCCCATGGGAAGCAAAGTCCACATGTATGAGAGCACCCACAGTCATGGTAAGGAACGACGACTCAGTCATTCCTAGGAACACAGAGGTAGTGAAGAACACTAATGTGCAGTGTAATCTCAAGTTAGAAGAGCTACTCAAGGTTAGACCTGAATTATGGAAACATGTAGCCAAACAAGTACCAGAGATAGCAAAATCTCGTTCCCAGGTAGGATCCCATAGGACAGTGCCAGAAATTCCCTTGGATAAGATAGGGGATATGTGTGAAGGCGAAGAAGGGAACACCTATCTTCCCATCACCTACCAAGAGTACACCACCAAGGCAATTTTAGACTCAGGTGCAGGAGTTGCAATTGCCACTACTGCCCTTTGGAAGCGTTGGGGCAAGCCGGCACTCAGGCCGACGAGAATGAAATTGCAGATGGCCGATGGTCACATAGAGAGACCCCTAGGATTGCTAGAAGGGATAACTCTCACCACTTGTGGTGTCGAGTTTGAACATAGCTTTGCTATATGTGACTTCAGCAAAAATCATGCCTATGAGATGATTTTGGGAAGACCATTTATGCGACAATTGCAAGTAGTACAGGATTGGGGAACCAACTCCTTGTATTTGCAACACTTGGGTGTTACGACCAAAGTCAATCTCAAGGATTATTCTCATAGAGATGTCCCTCCTATCCAGTGGAATCCCATCCATAGAGCTAAAGATGACACAGAATCGGTGCATTCCATAGGGTCTGGATCCTCATGGATGCATGAAGACACCCACTTATGGATGTGCAAGGTAGCAGTAGAAGAAGAGAAGAGAGAGAAAGCCAGAGAGGTAGGTGCGAAAGAAACCCATAGATCAATCCAAGACCCAGCCTATGCACCTGTAGTTTTTCCAGACGAAGAATTTGAACCTCACGGTTGGGCAGAAATCTTAGCAACAATGGACGTAGCCATCAACGAAGAACAATGGACACCTCACTGTGATGAGGATGGCTATGACATTTCAGTCTTCTCCATAGAGCCAATCATGGGAGAGGCAGTTCTAGAAGAATGCGAACCTAGCCCTGATGCATTTGAGGATGCAAGTGACTCCGATCTAGAGTCAATCATTATGGACCCACCATTTGCATCAGATGAAGAATACTTCCATGAAGTAGAATTTCAACCCCAGAGGCATGGAGAGGTTACAAATGATGTAAGATTAGCAACGCATATGACCCCTAAGGGAGAAGGAAAGAAACGAAAGAAGAGAGAAGCCTCACCAGAAGAGGAAGAATCTTTGTTTGAGGTCCCCGAAAATTTTAAGAAGTATGAGATAGATGACAGGAGGGTCATGATAAGAATGCCTAAACGGGAGGCACAATCAGGAGAGGCCTATGATAACAAAGAAACCACCAAGAAAATAGTAGTGGCCATAGAAGAAGGAGAGGAGAGATGTACGTATATAGGCCATGACCTAACAGCGGAAGAAGAACACGAATTGGTTGCCTTGCTAAGAGAATACAGAGATGTATTCGCTTGGAGTTACAAGGATTTGAAAGGTGTCGACCCTGATATATGCTCACACACCATTCCCATGACCTCAGATGCTAAACCCTCTAAGCAAAAGCCATATACATATAACGATAACTATGCTGCTAAGATCAAGGAAGAGATAGATAGATTGGTCGAAGCTGGATTTATCTATGAAATTGAGCACACTGAATGGGTATCCCCTATCGTAGTGGTGCCCAAGAAGAATGGCAAACTGCGTGTGTGCATTAACTTGAAAAAGGTTAATGCCGCCACAATTCGAGATAACTATCCGCTTCCCATCACAGAGCATCTCTTAGAAAGAGTGGCAGGCAAGGAAGTGTACAGCTTCCTTGATGGATTTTCGGGCTACAATCAAGTAGCCATAGCTCCAGAGGATCAGCATAAGACAGCCTTTGCCACAGAATGGGGCATTTTTGCTTTTAGAGTAATGCCATTTGGGCTTACCAACGCACCAGCTACCTTCCAGAGACTGATGTGCCATGTGTTTAAGGAGTTCCTAAGGAAGAGTTTAGAAGTCTATGTTGATGATCTCTGTGCTCATTCCAATGTTAGGCAAACCCATATTCCTGAACTCAAACAAATCTTTGACAAATGTAGAGAATATCAAGTCTGCCTAAACCCAGAAAAGTGCGTTTTTATGGTCAGGCAAGGCAAGATTCTAGGACACATAGTGTCAAGGAATGGCATATCTACCGATGAAGAAAAAGTGAGAGCCATAGCAGAGCTACCTAGGCCAAAGAATGTCAAGGAAGTGCAAGCTTTCATGGGGCATTGTGGTTATTATCGACGATTTATACACATGTATGCTGTCATTGCAAAGCCCATGTACGGACTTCTGACAAACTTTGAGTGGACGGATGAATGTGAGAATTCCTTCCAAGAGCTTAAACGAAGATTGTGTTCAGCACCAATCTTGACCACACCAGATTGGAATAAGCCATTCCATGTTCACGTGGATGCATCCAATTATGCTATTGGATGTGTGCTCGCACAACCTACTGGTGAAGGTAATATGGATCTTCCAATTGCCTATGCCAGTAGACAATTGAATGCGGCTGAACGAAATTATACCACTACTGAACGAGAAGGTTTAGGCATGGTATATGCAGTTAAAAAGTTTAGACATTATTTGCTTGCAAATAAGTTTAAATTTTTTACAGACCATCAGGCATTGTTGTACTTAGTAAACAAGCCATGCAATACGGGAAGATTAGTAAGATGGTTTCTCCTGCTAATGGAATATGATTTTGAGGTTGTGGTAAGAAAAGGTAGAACCCACTTGAGAGCAGATCATCTCTCTAGGCTCACATCGGGAGAAGCCCCACAAGGAGTGTCAGATGACCTTCCTGATGCTTACTTGTTTAATTTGGAAGTGGTGCCGCAGTGGGCCAAGCCAATAGTACCAGTATTGACATACGGGCCTAATCATCCAGTGGTGAACACACGGAATAGAGAGATCGTAAAAGCCCAAAAGTACCATATCATGGCAGGAAGCATGTACAAGCACACAGATCAAGGGATCTTGGCTTGTTGCGTAGAAGAAGATGAGTACGCTAAATGGTTGCAATTAGCACATGTAGGTGCGTTAGAGCAACACCATTCAAAGCAAAGAACTTTGCAGACTCTAAAGAGATTCGGAGTGCATTGGCCAACTATGGAAGCTGATGTCCAAAAGTTGTGCAAGGAATGCCCAATCTGTTGCACTAAACCACCAGTGGAACATGCCACTCTTTATCAAGTATCCATTGTGCCAGATTGGAGCGAACCACTAGTATCATTCCTGAGGACAAACACATTCCCTCCAGACATGACTCTGGCTAGGAAAAGGAGTTTAGAACAAGAAGCCTTGGATTACTCACTCATTGGTGATAATCTATACAAACGCGGTAAGGATGGTTACCTGAGACTGTGTGTCCATGAGAGTGAATATCTTAAGATCTTGGAAACTGCTCACCAAGGTGTAGCAGGAGGACACTTTGGACCAGATCGGGTGATCAAGGCGATATTATTTGCGGGCTTCTGGTGGCCTACCCTTCACATGGATGCACATACCTATGTGAAACGGTGTGATGTCTGTCAGAGGACTCAGTATCCTATACGCAAAGAGGAGATGCCACTGAAACCTATGATGGGTGGACGTGCATTCTCTAAGTGGGGAATAGACTTCGTAGGTCCTATTAATCCCCCAGCTAAGGGTTCTCATGCGGAATACATCATTGTGGCAACAGATTATCTCACCAAGTGGGTAGAGGTAAAAGCGACAACCAAGAACGATGCTCAAACAACTGCCAAATTCTTGTTTGAGAATGTATTCACGAGATATGGACTACCTATAGAGCTTGTAAGTGATAGAGGCACTCACTTCTTGAATGAAGTTATTGAAAATCTACTCCAAGAATTTTTGGTAATACACAAGAAGTCTGCCCCATATCACCCTCAAGCTAATGGTCAAGCTGAGAGCACTAATAAGATTTTATGCAATGTACTGACGAAATTAGTGAACACTAAACGCTCTGATTGGGACAAACAGCTACACCATGCTGTTTGGGCATACCGAGTTGCCTACAAAACGGTGCTCCAAGCCACCCCCTTTCAGATGGTATTCGGTCAAAACGCGGTGTTACCTTTGGACTTCTTGATCCCTACATTGAAAGTAGCACAAGAGCACGAATGGACAGGTCATGAGCTCTCCTCTAGGATCTTTGACCTTGAACGATTAGGGGAAACAAGACTGAGAGCCGCTGCAGGAATATATGCAGCCAAGAAGAGACAGAAGGCATATTTTGATGCCCATGTGAAGGATAAGGGCTTGAAAGCAGGAGATTTAGTTTTAGTCTATACACTAAAACAACACGCGAGGAAGCTAGAAAAGAGAGGCTACGGACCTATGATCATCAATAGGATCTCCACGAGCGGAGCAGTACAATTGGCCACATTAGAGGGTGATGTTCTCCCAAATTATATTAGCGGTTGCAGAGTCAAGTTGTATCAGGAACCCCTCACGGAGGAAATGCTCAGTCGACTCAACACTGCTAAGAAACGCAAAGAGGAAGAAAAGCGAGTTCGAGAAGAAGCTCAAGCTGAAGCTTTAGAACGCATCAGAAGGATGAAATTACGAAGGCAAGGTAGAGATCAGCCTGGAGCGAATGACTATGCAGACCAAGGATTTCCTATGGCCATGTGTGAAGTCGCAGGAACAAGCTCGCATAGGATAATTGATAGACGTCCTTTCGTAACCTTAGATATAGGACATGGAAAGAGTGCAAGGACCGTAAGAGCCTTGATTGACTCAGGAGCAGCCACTAGTGCTGTTAAATTGTCGTACTGCCAAGAATTACAATTGACTGTCAATCCTGTGGAAGCATATCTTATAGGATTGGGAGGAGTGGAAACCCCTTGCATGGGCGAGGTGGAACTTCCCCTCTGCATTCATGATGAGGCAATGACAGTTAAAGTACTGGTGTGTCAAGATGAGGATCTCACTGAACCTCTAGTCTTGGGTCAAGATTGGATCTATGACCAAGCAATTAACTTAAACCTAAGAAGTGGACTTCTCCAGGTTTGGGTCAATCATAGTCGAGTTACAGTAGAATTAGACAATGGAGCACTCAAGGAACTAGGAAAGGCACAGACTCCTGGTCCTTCCAGGGGTACACATGAAGATGACCATGCTGTTCTTGTTCAGAACCCTGTGTTGCAGAGGAATGACATTTGCAAAAAAGGAGTCAGGGATGCAACGGAACTCCCTTCTTTTCCAAAGCCGAGTACTACCTATGTCCGAGATCAAAAGTACCTGCGCAGCAGAATGCCCCAGAAACTCAACCAGATGTGGGTGCGGAAAGGCGAACGACCGGTTGCACCACCGTCAACCACACGGGCAAAGCCTCTTATTAGTAACCAACAACACGACGCTAATAAGAAGTCTTTCAGAAATTCTTCTGCTAAAGTAAAATCTATTTGGGTGCCCAAGAAGTCGATGAAGGCAAGCCCACAATCTAGACAAATTTGGGTTCCTAAGGCTTGCTTGCGGGCACAAGTAGTTAAGCCGAGGCTGCAACCTATGCAGCATAACCCATCTACGAGTACCACCAGAATTCCCTCGTGCTCAACACTTAGGAACACACAAAGACCCATGAGCATGCATGTAATCACTTATAAGTGGGTCCCTAAAAGGCCCCATCCCCAAACAGCGACACCGACACAGCTCTCTGGAGTCTCTACGAAACCGAAAGCAAAGCCCATCCACTGCATTTGGCAGTCTAAGATCTGTAATAAACCCCCCGACCCCGATTTGTAAATTCACCCCACTTACTAACGGCATTAGTCTCCTAGGAATACACAAACGTTAACTACACTCACTGTCTTCGTGCACTTACTAACCACTAACTCACCATATACCTCATGTTAATGTTGTAACGGGGACAGCAACGGATTTAGTCTGTCCATTACGATGTTAACACATGCTTCTATATTCTCACAGAATCAGAAGGCAAGCAGTAAAATGGCAGAAGCGACAGGTTCGGGCTCACAAGTAGGGATACTTACTGCAGGAATTGATGTGGATAGCCTACCTGTGGACGTGCCCCCGACTGAACGACCAGTGGAGATGCAACACCTTCAGCAACTCCCGGTGCCAGACCCACCTACAGGAATCACGGAAAGAGTCCATGCCAACTCTCATTGGTTCAATGGCATGCCCGGTCCATTAGGAGAGGCTAAGTATATCTGGGAGTCTAAATGCGAGTATGACAGATCATGGGTGCGTTTCCAATTTTTCTCCAAGGAGTTCGAGACTTTACAGAACACCGAAGACCTCCAGATCATATGGCAACGAGCAGGGTTGGCGGAATATTTTGAAGCCCCACTACCTAAACCCGACCTCCTCCGATGTTACTATCTGGTCTCTACATTACAAGCTCATGAAGATAAGGACCAACCCGGATCATTTGTTCTCCCCTCATTGCTGGGCAACAACGAGTTGAAGAGGTTTGAACTTACTGTGGAGCTAGTGAGTGATGCTTTAAAGATGCATGGCACGCATGTACCCTCAGAAAAGGATGCTCTCGTTCCCAACAACATGAAGGACAGGAAGGTAGTGAAGCTGAAAGACATGGCAGCCCTCACCCCAAATGTGTCCATCCCTCTCCGCATGTGCATGCAACATTTCGCCTTCCCCGGTCAAGACCGATTCACGCAACCACACAAGAAGATCTGGTTTGCTCTCTACTTGGCGGAAGCAGGTGCGCTACCTATTAAGCTACCAGTGTGGATTATAGATCAGTTGTATGAAGCGAACAAACGGGCTTCTAGGAAATTAGTGGTGAACGGATGCTGTGCACTCACACGCATCATTTACCGATGCTTGGCATATGATGTCCCCATTGAGCGTGCCTTAACTTGGGCACAATTACAAATGTTTAAAAGGCTCAAGACATCCACACATCAGTCCAAGCGCATGAGGGGCGCGATTCCGTGTGTCCAGACAAGGGAAGTCCTAACTACTCCTGAGGCATCACCATTAAGAGAGGGCACTGTACCTCCTTTTACCATTAGGATACCCAGGTCGGAATCTGACACTACGACACAACCCACCCCATCGGCTCCTCCGGTTACACCTGAATTCGAGTTTGCTGCCACTGGAGAGGCTGAAGGACTGGACCCCCAGGATTTCGAAGCATTCCTACAAAGCACACAATTCTCTGACGTGGAGTTTTATTCAGAGGCAGAGGAGCAGGGCACATCCTCGCGGAGAAGAAGAAAGTCTACAGACGGTAGACATGTCCATTGGAGTGACGCTCAGCAAAGTCAACAACACGGACAACCGGAAGAAGAAGAAGCATATGAAGAAGAGACCACTGAAGCCCCAGCATATACAGCAGAACTCCGAAGGCTGTATCAGATTATGGAAAGAGTGCGATCGCAGCAGTTACTCACTGAACAGAGCAGCAGAGTACTTATGACTCAGTTGTTGGAAGAAGCGGGAGTTGACTCAGAGTACAGGGAAGGTCTCTTATTGATGGCAGAAACATATGGAGTTGTAGAAGCTGTGCGCACTGCCATTCAGAGGCCTTCAGTTCAATATGACCCACGAAGGTTCCAGACACGGCCTCGCTCAGGTAAAAATATCCAAATTCCCGTTACAGTTGCAGAGGAGCCAACTACTACACCAACCTCCCAAACAGCTAGTCAACAGCACCCCGCCACCCATGAGGAGTCCACCGAACCACTACCACCTACTCCCCCACCATCGCCTCCGAGAACAGAGACAGAGGAAATCCCATCGACCACTCAACCCACTGACCCAACCTTCATCTTTCGTACTCCCATCTCTAGTGCCACCCTATTCTCTACCACTGATAACCCGACCTTTGAAGCAAACCCCATCACTACACAACCCACCGAAACCCTTCCCGAGCCTGCCCTAGGACAACCATCCCCAATGCCTTCAGCCACGGGTCATCCTGACCCCAGATCCACATTCATGGGTTTCCCTACTACCATGCCACCCTTTCCACCCTCCTCAAATTTACGACCCCAACCCCCGATATCCCTCTCTCCATTTCTACAATCCCTCCAGGACATCTTTGCTAGGGCTTTTCAACCAGGCCCTCAACCATTCCCTGTCTTTTCAGCTCCCCACCCCACTTCACACCTATTCACCACTTCCACACACACACCACCTACCATACCAGTGTATATGGCAGGCCCCACACTAACACCCACTCCTGAAGGTATGGACATTTCACCACCCACGGCACCACCACCCACGGTTTCACCCCCTCCCATTCCCCCTCCACCAATTTCACCCACACACACAACTTTCGTAGACACATCATTCACTGTCTCCCTTCCCCAATTCCCTTCCCATGCATCTTCCACAGTAAACACCCCCCACTCATCTATAGGTAATGCATTGGACACCATGTTGGCTTGTATATCAAATTTAAGAACAGATTACATTCAGCTCCAGCAACAAAACGCACGCCTGCAAGAGCACTCAGCGACACTACAGCTCCGCCTTGCGGTACTAGAAGAGGAGAATGCTCGCCTCCATACACAGTTCCACACCCTCCAAGAAGCCCACAATATATTGGAGGTACAGCTACAGAACGTAGATCAGGAAGCAGTGCAGGTGGTAGAAGGTCACCTACGGACACAGCTGGAACGCAACTCAAAACTTCAGCGAAATATGGCACTACTTAAACGCCATCTTGCGGCTGCTCAGGAAGAGAACAGACGACTGCAAATACAAAATCAAGAGAACCTGGAGGCAGCTATTGAGAGCACACCGGGGGCACCCATTAGTCCATCCAAGTTTCAAGCAGTGACCCCCGATAACATAAAGATTATATTGGAAGATTATGCCATGTTGCTCGAAGCACATGATAAGCTATCGGAGGAGCTGGGACAACTAAAGCAGGAACACCAACAAGCACCAGCAGCTGCCCCTCCAACCACCCCCTCTGCAGCTTCGCTTCCCTCCGACGCAGAGGCCATAAAAGATCTCCAGCAACAGGTAACTGAATTGCAGACACGCCTACTACAATATGAGAGGCCATCTTCCCCTCCGGAGGCTCCCACGGACGAAGAAGTTGTGCAAATTCCTGTGGAACAAACGTTTGATGAAGAATATGATCCGCAACCATTCCCAGGAGGCCAACAAACAGAAGAAGCGCAGGACACGTTCGAGGCACCACGGCCGCCATGGTTACGACAAGTGGAGGAAATAGGGACCTCGCATGAAGAGCGCACCGTAGTGCAAAATCAGGCTATGAGGGTCATAGAGGAGACTGTTTTACAATCAGATTACTTCAAGAACTTGTCATCGAGACGCCTGATCCTCTCATCGGAACTCCAGTACAGGCCATATTATATTCTCCTGGCTGATTATAATGCTGAAATACAAAGAGTCACGGGTCAGATTCCTACTTTTGCGACCCAATTTCAACCCGAAGACCTTCCTCCAGAGGTGCGAAAAGGCAAGATTCGTCAACCAACATGGCGGCAGAAACTTTTAGAGACTTATCCAGAAATGCTACGCACATGGAACAGCGCGCCGCTGCACCTCCTGTACAACCCATGCTACGGTCCAGTCCCCCGCCGCAGGTCGTGGAAGGCATTTAATATCAAGGTACAGAACAATGCGCAATGCAAGGAATGGCTGAACTACCCGTACATCGCGCCACCACAAGGACCACCATCGGTAGCATATATGATGGGGACCATTCGCCACTGGATGCCGCGCTTGAAGCCCATGCAAGATGTAGCAGCGCAAATGATGCTTAAAATCTTAGATATGATGCAAGTAGTGCTGAAGACCTTTAGAAATGCAGCCGCACCACAGGTACGTCTTCCGGGGTTTAGCAATGGAAATTACGACTTGGTGTATGACATGAGCACCACCCCCAGTATCCGTGTGGCTTACGCTTGGCATGCACGAATCAAGTACCTCCCCGCCTGCTACAAACAGACCTTCGAAGAAATGTTCAGATCAGGTTTCTGGGAGTACCACTCGGAGATTTTCGCACCAAAGCCGACACATCTACTTCAACTGTTTGCTTGTGAACAAGCAATGTATTCAGAGTACTACACCACCCCGCAACCAGAAACCCCCGGTGCAATAAATTGGGAGGCATTGGAAGCCGATCTAGCCAGAGGCTTAAGGATAGGAGAACATGAACTGGCCACCAATGTCATCCAATATTACATCGACCACCCGCGCGAACAAAGGTCTGTCAGGGGCGACAGACGCTAGGCAGGGGGGAGTGTTGGCATACAAAGCAATAAAGGAGTCATGCACAATACGGCAACAAGGCCAGATCATTTTTTCCCATAGATTATGTACAACCCAAGTGATTTTAATCACTACACAAACATTGTAAATCCCGTTTTTGGTAGATTAGACTCCATTTTGTGCAAGCCGAGGAGTCCTCGAGCTTGAGGAGTATTAGAAGTACCATCGTACCAAATTTCATAATTTTTAGACTTCGTTTGAGCCCTCAAATAAGCCCTGGAACCTAATTTTTAACTAGGCCGGACACTAGGTCTGGACAGGGCCAAAAGCTAGTCAAAAACTATAAAAAGAGCTAGAGAGCTCATTTTTGAGGTTAGATTGTAATTGAAACAAACTTGTAAGAGCTTTTGAAAGTAATCTAAAGAACTCCATTGATTCTCTCTCTTTGTCTTGCCGTGTGTGCGCGTGTGTGTGTATGTGTGTGCATGCTTGTGTGCTTCTCACTCACGCACTTGTGCCGCTACTTGCTCGAGGTCTTCATACCATCCTCACGTCTTCCCGGATTGACATTAAAGGAGGTGCTACTCATCATTGAGCTACATATGTGTATGTGTATGTGTATGTGTATGTGTATGTGTATGTGTATGTGTATGTGTATGTGTATGTTTTTGTGTATGTGTGTCACTCTAGCACAATGGCAAGTACCAATGTGAGGAGATACACCTCATAAATGTCAATCTATGGAGACATGAGGGCCAGTATGAAGACCGTGAGCAAGTGATGGCACAAGTGTGTGAGTGAAGCACACAAGCATGCACACACATACACACACACACGCACAAGGTAAGAGCGAAGAGTGGAACAATGGAAAGCTTTGAATACAAAAGAAATCTCTTACAAAGCTCAAATCTACAACTTAACCCCCAAAAATGAGCTCTCCAGACCTTTTTATAGTTTTTTGAGTGGTTTTGGCCTTGTCCAGACGTAGTGTCTGACCTAGTAAAAAATTAGGTTCCAGGGCTTATTTGGTGGCTCAAATGGAGTCTAAAAATTACAAAAACTGGTATGATGATAGTTCTAATATTCCTCAAGCTCGGGGACTCCTCGGCTTAAACAAAATGGAGTTGCAAAAATGAAAATGGTATTTTCAATGATTTTTTAGTAATAAAAAATCACTATTTTTATAGGGATTTCTTCTGAAAATTTGACAGGTGCTTCTTGAAGCTCCCTACCTGCTCCTTCTTCTTGTGTGTCCACTTCCTTGATGTGCTTCCATGCTTTGTCCTTAACCTTGAGCTTTACAATGTGTATGTGTATGTGTATGTTTATGTGTATGTGTATGTGTATGTGTATGTGTATGTGTATGTGTATGTGTATGTGTATGTGTATGTGTATGTGTATGTGTATGTGTATGTGTATGTGTATGTGTATGTGTATGTGTATGTGGTTGTGTATGTGTATGTGTATGTGTATGTGTATGTGTATGTGTATGTGTATGTGTACGTGTATGTGTACGTGTATGTGTATGTGTATGTGTATGTGTATGTGTACGTGTATGTGTATGTGTATGTGTATGTGTATGTGTATGTGTATGTGTATGTGTATGTGTATGTGTATGTGTATGTGTATGTGTATGTGTATGTGTATGTGTATGTGTATGTGTATGTGTATGTGTATGTGTATGTGTATGTGTATGTGTATGTGTATGTGTATATGTATGTGTATGTGTATGTGTATTGTTAAAAGTCAAGCTTCAAGCTAAAAATTCGTGGGGAATCTTTTATGGACATGTGGAGCAATCAAAGGAAGCCAAAAGCCACGAGATTCCATCAAGAAAAGTCACTCAACCACTCCCCAAGTCATCTCAACTAATTCCTCCAAGTTAGGAGGCTGATTTGGAAAGGTAGTTCCTAGATTTTAGGGGCACACCTCTCACTATAAAAGGAGCATGTATCCCGACTTCTTTTGGGCCATCTTCTTGGAGTTTTAGCTCATGTAAAGTGAGCACTAAGTGCTGGAGTTGTGATAAGCAAGCCCCTTGCTTAAGCAACCCCCTTGCTTGCTTGTTTGTTTTCTTTTAGTAGGCATATCTATGTGTGTGCACAGGCAGTGTTGCAACTCTCTACCCCTGAGTTGTTAGCATTGGTTCTCCCTCATATGGTATCCATTTGATGTAATTCTTGTCTCATTGGATAGCTATAAGAGTCTATTTTATGCTTACCAATTCTCTGGAGCATTCTCTGAGTAAGCTGGGAGCAACATTCATTTTAGTGAAGTTGTGTGATTGATATCTCTCTCTTTGTGTAGGCTCTGTTGGAAATATTTTGCTCTTTGTTGTAAGGGCTGGTTCTCCTTCTCTATGTATCAATTTGCTATGATTTTGGTGTCATTGGGTAGCTATTAGAGTCCTCTAAAGTTGACTTAAGTTTGAGATTCATTCTTTGTATAATCTCTGAGAAAAGATTGCTGGAGTGAAGTGAGGTCTCTGCTTGACTAGCAGTTGTGAGCATTCAACTAGCTCATGTTGTAGACATTGTTTCTCTTTGTGTAAGCATCCATTTCAAGTGAAATTTGTTTTGTTGGAAAGCCCTTGGTGTCTACTACAGGTGTACAAAAGCTCACTGGAGTTCTCTGCATAAGCTCTGAGTAAGAGCATTTTTGGTGTGCAGAGGTCAAAGAAGGATACCTGTGGAGGTCATTCGCGCTTCATCGTTGCTTAGGGGTTGAGATACTTCCCCCATCAGTGGTATCAGAGCATTTGGGCATCTTGGAGGTATCACATACAAGCAAGAAGACCTCTTGGATTTGGTGGTTGAAGAGTTGCATCAACAAAAGCTTCTTGGAGGTAGCTCACATCAAGGGGGAGCTATTCTACTCAAATTTGCAAGAGCACAAGGTGTCCATCTAAGGAAAGCTTTGGATTGAGGTAACCTCAGAGCCTCATTTTCATTTTACACACATTGGAGCATTAGCCAAGGGCTAGGTCAAGTATCAAAGACTAGATATGGGAGACTTCAACACTCAAATTGAAAAGCTAGACAAAGGTAACTATCAACCATGGAGATTTAGGGTCTCCAACTATCTTATGGGCAAGGGCCTTTGGGGGTTGATTAGTGGAAGTGAACCAAGACCTAGGTTGGATGAGAATCCAACCAATGACCAGAGAAGGGCCTTTAGGGAATGGAATGAAAGAGACAAGAGGGTTATCTTTATTCTTTCCCAACACATTAGCAATAGCATGATCGGCCATATCCAAGACCTGGATTCAAGCATGAAGGTATGGGAGACACTTGAAAGGCTTTATTCAACAAGCACCAAAGCAAGGAAGATCCAACTCAAGAATGAGCTCAACAACCTTAGGAAGAGCTCAGGGAGTAGCATAAATGACTACATACTTAAGGTCAAGGAGTTATCAGATGCATTGGGATCCATTGGAAGCCACGTAGACGATGACGATCTTGTGGCTTATACTCTCAATGGTTTGAGAGATGATGAGAAGTGGAAACCCTTTACCACTTCAGTTTATGTAAGGGATAATCTTCTCGATTTTGAGCAATTGGTTGCTCTCATGGTCACCGAAGAAATGAACATAGGTGGAAGTTCAACTAAAAGCAAAGATGCACAAGTTTTCTATGCAGGTAATCAAAGGGGCAAAGGAAGACAAGGACAAGGAAGGGGCAAAGGAAGGTTTGGAGGAAGGCAAGGCCACTCAAGAAATCAAGGACATGACCAAGGCACCTCATCACAAAGAGGGAGAGGAAGATCAAGAGGAAGAGGAGGACGACATCAACAAAACAGGAATCAAGACGGCGAAGGATGTTACATATGTGGCAAGTTTGGCCACTATGCTAGAGATTGCTACCAAGGAGGAAACCAAAGGAACTATAATCAAGGTTCTTCATACAAAGGCCAAGGTAATTATGCTTCTACAAGTTCAGAAAATGACAATCTCTTGATGATGCACATGAATGGGAATTCAAGCAAAGTAGATAACACTTGGTATATTGATAGTGGATGTAGCAACCATATGAGTTGCAATGCTTCTTGGTTTACTAATCTACATGTTCCCAAAGGTAAAGGACATGTAGAAACAGGTGATGATACAGCCCATGAGATCTCCCATGTTGGAGATGTAGCTTTGGATGACAAGGAGGAAGGAAGATGTCTCAAGGATGTCTTGCATG
The DNA here is from genome assembly GCA_020310875.1 of Ceratopteris richardii. Taxonomy (NCBI): domain Eukaryota; kingdom Viridiplantae; phylum Streptophyta; class Polypodiopsida; order Polypodiales; family Pteridaceae; genus Ceratopteris; species Ceratopteris richardii. The sequence goes on along the minus strand of CM035428.1, from coordinate 159,501,978 downwards.
TACCTACCATCACAAAGAACTTGGTGTCCGTTGGGCAAATGGTTGAAAGAGGCTATCAAGTAAGGTTCAACAAAGGTGGATGCTTTGTGGAGAACCCTAAGCAAGGTTACAAGGTCATAGCAAGAGGAAAGAAGCAAGGGAGACTCTTCACTTTGGAGGTAAATTCTCATTCTACTCAACATGTCTACTTCACATATGGAAACAAGAGGATTTCGGAGTTGGACTTGTGGCACAAGAGGATAGGTCACATCAACATACAAAGAATGAAGGAAATGCAATTCAAGAGGCTGGTTGAAGGTCTTCCCAACTTCCAAGGACAAGGTATGAAGCATTTATGTGAATCTTGTCAACTAGGGAAGCAAGCGAGACTTCCATTCAAGAAGAGTGGCTACATAAGCCAACATCCATTGGAGTTGATACATACAGATGTGTGGGGGCCAACGAAAGAGCAATCCATTGGAGGTAACAAGTACTTTGTCACTTTTATAGATGATTGCACAAGGATGGTTTGGGTTTATTTCATCAAAAACAAATCAGATGTGTTTACATGTTTCAAAGCATTCAAGGCAATGGTAGAGAAGGAAACAGGTACATATATCAAGAAGCTAAGGTCCGATGGAGGGGGAGAATATTTCTCAAATGAGTTTTCTGATTTTTTAATGGATCAAGGCATCAAGAGGCAAGTAACATGCAGGTACACACCCCAACAAAATGGAGTAGCAGAGAGAAAGAATAGATACATTGCCGAGATCGCTAGAGCAATGCTTAATGAGATGAATGTACCTAACATGTTTTGGAGTGATGCAGCAAATACCGCCGTGTATCTAATGAATAGGGCTCCTACCTCAGGGATCCATGGCTTGACACCATATCAAGCCTATTATGGTAAGAAACCTGATCTTTCCCACTTGAAGATATTTGGATGTACTTGTTATGTACATGTGCCAAGTGAATTGAGGCACAAGCTACAACCAAAGGCAGAAAAGTGTGTGTTTCTAGGATATTCAAATGATCATAAAGGTTACAGGTGCTTCAACCCAAATACAAAGGACTTGAGGATATCAAGGGATGTAGCATTTGATGAGCTACTCCCTTGGTATAAGAAGTATGATTGTATGCAGGACTATGAAGAAGAAAAGCATGGACATGATGAAGAACAAATCGACCTAGAGCTAAGCGGCCCAAGGTGTTCCATCAATGAAGATAGTTCAAGCATGAATTCACCATGGAGGGGGAGATCTTCATCAAGCTATGAAGCACAATCAATCAACAAAGGCAAAGCAACATTGGTGGAGTTGGATGAAGAAGGTAATGAAGTTGAAGATGATGAAGGACACATGATGGAGAAAGAAGCCACGTCAAAGAAAGAGATCAAGTTCCCAAGGCAAAGGAGGTTTATTCCTCCAAAAGGTGAAGAAAGGAAGTCTTCTAGAGTTAAGTATCCAACTCAAAGGTTTACTTATGATTCATACATGGCAACACATTATGCATATATGAACAAAGTAGTAGAAGATCATGAGCCCGATTGCTATGAAGATGCAAGCAGGTACACCGAATGGAAAGAGGCAATGCAAGAAGAGATCGACGCACTTGAGGAAAATCAAACATGGACTCTAGTGCCCAAGAAGGAGAACATGAAGGTAATAGGTAATAAGTGGGTGTATAAAGTAAAGAGGAATTCAGATGGATCTATTTCTAGGTTCAAAGCAAGATTGGTGGCCAAGGGTTTTGCACAAACCTATGGAGTGGACTTTGAAGAGACATTCAGCCCCGTGGCAAAGATGAGCACCATTAGGACACTCATTGCAATGGCTGCTAGCAAAGGATGGAAGCTCTTCCAATTGGATATCAAGAATGCCTTTCTCAATGGAGACTTGGAAGAAGAGGTATACATGGAGCAACCACTAGGTTTTGTTCATAAAGAGTTTCCACATCATGTTTGTAGGTTGAAGAAGGCACTTTATGGCCTAAAGCAAGCTCCAAGGGCTTGGAACCAAAGATTGGTGGACTATTTGATCAAATGTGGTTACAATCAATGCAAGGCGGATCCATCTCTCTTCATCAAACAAAGAGGAGAACTTGTGGTCTACATGTGTGTGTATGTAGATGATCTTATCATTACAGGTAATGATACAAAGGGCATTGAGGAGATCAAGGCAAAGCTTGGAAAGGAGTTTAGGATCTCTGATCTTGGAGATCTTAGGTATTTTCTTGGCATTGAAGTTGTATACAAAGAAGAAGGTATTATGCTCATACAAAGGAAGTATATTCTAGACCTACTTGAGAGGTTTGGGATGCTACATTGCAAGCCTATTTCAAATCCCATGGAAGTTAATGTAAAGCTAAGCTCCATTGATGGAGAGCCATTAGAGGATGTAACTTTGTATCGATCTATTGTAGGCTCTTTCAATTATGCCACAATAACCAGGCCTGACATAGCATATGGAGTTGGAGTGTTATCACAATTTATGCATAGTCCAAGGACTACACACTTGCAAGCTGCAAGAAGAATGTTGCGATATCTCAAAGCCACTATAAATGAAGGATTGTTCTACTCATTTGATGATGATATGCAGGTCAAAGCTTATTCCGATGCCGATTGGGCCGGTTCGAAGGAAGATAGAAGGAGTACAAGTGGTTACCTAGTCATGCTAGGTAGCAAGATCATCTCATGGATTTCAAAGAAGCAACCCACGGTGGCATTATCTTCCACCGAGGCTGAGTATAGAGCTTTGGCTCAAGTCACATGTGAGCTAATGTGGATTAAGAAGTTATTTATGGAGCTTAATTTGCAGGTTGACACATATCCAATTTTTTGTGACAACATGAGTAGCATTCATCTAGCATCGAACCCTGTCTATCATGCTAGAACCAAGCATATTGAAGTGCACTATCACTTCATAAGGGAAAAGGTGATATCCAAGGAAGTTTCAGTACATCATATTGGTACTAAGGACCAAGTTGCGGACATGTTTACAAAGGCTTTGGATGGGATGAAGATTTCAAAGTTCAAGGAATGCATCAACATGAAGGAGCTTGGATGAGGATGAAGAATTGAAGCTTGAGGGGGAGTGTTAAAAGTCAAGCTTCAAGCTAAAAATTCGTGGGGAATCTTTTATGGACATGTGGAGCAATCAAAGGAAGCCAAAAGCCACGAGATTCCATCAAGAAAAGTCACTCAACCACTCCCCAAGTCATCTCAACTAATTCCTCCAAGTTAGGAGGCTGATTTGGAAAGGTAGTTCCTAGATTTTAGGGGCACACCTCTCACTATAAAAGGAGCATGTATCCCGACTTCTTTTGGGCCATCTTCTTGGAGTTTTAGCTCATGTAAAGTGAGCACTAAGTGCTGGAGTTGTGATAAGCAAGCCCCTTGCTTAAGCAACCCCCTTGCTTGCTTGTTTGTTTTCTTTTAGTAGGCATATCTATGTGTGTGCGCAGGCAGTGTTGCAACTCTCTACCCCTGAGTTGTTAGCATTGGTTCTCCCTCATATGGTATCCATTTGATGTAATTCTTGTCTCATTGGATAGCTATAAGAGTTTATTTTATGCTTACCAATTCTCTGGAGCATTCTCTGAGTAAGCTGGGAGCAACATTCATTTTAGTGAAGTTGTGTGATTGATATCTCTCTCTTTGTGTAGGCTCTGTTGGAAATATTTTGCTCTCTGTTGTAAGGGCTGGTTCTCCTTCTCTATGTATCAATTTGCTATGATTTTGGTGTCATTGGGTAGCTATTAGAGTCCTCTAAAGTTGACTTAAGTTTGAGATTCATTCTCTGTATAATCTCTGAGAAACGTTTGCTGGAGTGAAGTGAGGTCTCTGCTTGACTAGCAGTTGTGAGCATTCAACTAGCTCATGTTGTAGACATTGTTTCTCTTTGTGTAAGCATCCATTTCAAGTGAAATTTGTTTTGTTGGAAAGCCCTTGGTGTCTTCTACAGGTCTACAAAAGCTCACTGGAGTTCTCTGCATAAGCTCTGAGTAAGAGCATTTTTGGTGTGCAGAGGTCAAAGAAGGATACCTGTGGAGGTCATTCGCGCTTCATCGTTGCTTAGGGGTTGAGATACTTCCCCCATCATGTATGTGTATGTGTAAGTGTATGTGTATGTGTATGTGTATGTGTATGTGTATGTGTATGTAAATGTGTATGTGTGTGTATGTGTATTTGTATGCGTGTGCATATGTGGATGTGGATGCGGATGTGGATGTGGATGTGGATGTGGATGTGGA